>PVKS010042820.1:0-15215 GCA_004027875.1 Aplodontia rufa | reverse complement strand
GAGTATGTACCGTGGGGGGATGTGTTCAAATCTGTCATCTAGCTGGGGATTCTTCACAGTTGAACTTGTTGGAGGAGATGCAGTTTGGTTAAATCCAGTGACCTGGTTTTTCTTAGAGGATCTCCTCAAATTTTTCTGTTGCAAAGGGGTATAAGAACCTGCCTTCTCGCAGTTCTTGAGAGGATAGATTTCAGCACCCCCTGAGCTGTATTCCTGAGGTAGTTACTTTTTGCCTGTCCTGGGCCTAGGGCTCAGAAGGTGTAGACAATCTAGTTGATCCTAGTGTAGATGTGTGGGGCTCTGACTGATCCAAGGAGAGTAGCCAGACTGAAACTTGCTTCCTCAGGATCACTGGTGACCCACTCTGGGTATGATCTTCAGAAGCCCCAAGAGCTGCTCTGTGGGGTTGACAGAAACCCAGCGAGGGAGGGTCCAGATTGTGCCAGTGCTTATGTGGTTCTCAGTTGCAAGCACTAGTGGGTGCCCACCTGAAGAGATCAGTATCTATGGAACCTTGGCTATGCACAGGGCTCAGAAGCTAAGGGAAAGTCCATGCTGGCCCTTTTATTCCAAGGTTCCTGAGGCTGATGTCAGACCTTGCCTTGTTAGAGAGTTACAGGCAGATTTTGCAGAGTCTGAGGCAGGCAGTCCCGTGAGAAGGATGTGCCCTACTGCACCAAGCTCTGTTCACAGACTCCTCCTATTCAGGCATGTAAGAGGGTGGCAGAAGGTCTCCATCGGAGAGGTTTGCAAACTGGAGAGGGGATTCACAGTTCCACTCAGCCCCCAGGGCAGATGATCAGGTGGGGGGGCAGTAACTTCTCTTTTTCTGTTGGTGGAGACTGAGGCCCGAAGTCTGTGCTTAAAGGATGGATCTGGTTTTGCTGTAAGCATCCCACCTCGCTCTCACAATGGCGGATGGAACCAGTGGCTGCAACACACCCACAGTCTCCTTTCGCTGGTAGGAGCGATTAGGTTAAAGGACTTGAGAGTCAGCTCCTGTAAACTGTGAGCATGGGTGGAAAGGTGTCCACCATGATTGAGTTAGAGTTCTTGTTCCGATTCCTCTCCTCCCCTGGCTGTGGAGCCGGCAGCTACCGGAGCTGGAGAGGAGAATCCCAGTACCACACAGCCCACTTGGGAGACGGCCAGATCGCGGGGTGGTAGATTCTGATTTTCTGACCATGGAAGCTGAGGCTCCAAGACTGTGCTTAAACTATGGGTCTGGCTCCACTTTTGCTAAGTGAGCAACCAGCCACACCCTCAGGGAAACCTCACAATGGCAGGTGGCACCAGCTGGCTGCCATGCGCACAAACAGCTGTAAGTTCGCTAATGGGAGTGATTAATTTCCAGAGTTATATACCCAGCTCTTGTAAATTAAGAGCGATCAGGTCAGGGGACTCTCCACCATGTTAGGGTATTTTAATTAGGAAACTTGCGCTGTTTCCTCCCCTCCCCCCAGGTGTGGGGCCAATGAAGAAGGCACCACAAACTTCTCATTTAGATTCGTTAATGTACCACTCTCTTCCTTTGGAGTTAAAAAAAATAGTGGGTGGTAATGTTCCCCCACATTGATGGCTTTGTCCTATTGTGGGAATCTGCCTCCACTCCTGCACCATGAAGTGTTTCTCAGAAACGTCTCAGAATCACTGGTGGTGGGGTGGTCGCTATGTTCTTCTATCGACTACTGTTACTTTAACCTCATAATGAACTTGGCTCTACCTTTGTGTGGGTTTCATTTGCATAATACACTTTTTTTAATATTCTAGAAGTGATAGTAAAATACAAAGCCAATATTGGACAATGTTACATAAATATATAGAATCAAAACAGCCAGGCACAGTGGCTCATGTCTGTGATCTCAGTGGCTCAGGAGTCTGAAACAGGATTGCAAGTTCAAGACCAGCTTCAGCAACTTATCAAGGCACTATGCAACTTTAGTAAGACCCTTTTTTTTTAAACAAACAATAAAAAGAGCTGGGAATATGAAAGAATTGTTCCAATACCTAGTAAACTGAAAGTTCCAGGTCTTCTCTTCTCCAACACACTCTACCTTCAGTCAAATGGTCACATGGAGTACATTTTCTTCCTTAACTCCATCCTTTTCTGGCTTTACATCTCTGTTACAGCATCCTTAAGAAATGGTTCCTAGTGTTTTTCCAGGTGGGTGTTATGCTTCTTAACTTACAGATCTCTTCTTTGAACAAAAATTCTTTAATTCATTCATGTGCTCATTTTACAATTTATTATATGGTGGGGATTGCACAAAATAAGTTCAGTAGACTTAAAAAAGGAGTTAACTGTCTCCATTTAGAGTGGTACTGTGTGAAACTGGAGAGTAGGGAAGGGAGTAGTGCATTTCAAAGTAATCTACATAAAGCAGAAACTCCTGGGGTAAGTGAATCTTCTTTAGGTGTTTTGATCAATTCCACCAAGCACAAGGCAGCTGGAAAGATGATGCAAGGACTCATTAGCTGACTGTCAAAGCAAAATCATTTCTTGCTTCAGCCATTTGGAAATCAATCAGGGCAACTGGAAAGATTGACCAGCAGGCTGCAAGGAGATGTTTCTACCTCGAGACGATGTAATAGATTTGAAAACTACAAATTCAATTGCAGTCTTCATTTCTGTCCATGGACGTTGAAAGCAATTGTTTCTCTCTGTGACCTTACTGAGACAAGTCCTGATATTAGTCAAGCAATCAAATGAAGTTCCCTAACTACTTCCATTACACCCAGCCAAGAATGAAACTACTCCAGGTAGCAAGCTAAAAAGAAAATTCTCTACAACATGGAAAAGTATGAACAGTGCTGTCACCCACCAGGGCCTTTGGGCCTTCAATGAGGTCACAATTTCCCAGTGGCACACATTTTCTCTGGGTTTAATTTTCTTACTCTCTTTTTTTTTTTTCTTTTTGCTAAGTCCTGTGAAGTAGACACTTCAGAGGATTTCTAAGCTACAGACAAGGGTAATAGTCTCCTGCCACTGATGCTTTGAATACGGGGCCAAGTGTTTGATTTCAGAAGAGAGATAAACTTTCTTCTAGACCATGGTAGAAATCCACATAAGATAATATGCATGGTATGGTTTAAAATACACTGATATGTAAGATACATGAGGGAAAAAATCTAGAATTTTTTATGTCAAAGTAATCTCATGAAGTTAAAATCAAACCTCTATAAATATAACTTGTTCCAGAAGAGGTATAATATGAATCTTGAATGAATTTGTTTTCAAGATGACATTCTTCACATGACTGTCTTTATTTCAATTAAAATATGATTTCACCTCGGGCACAGTGGCTCATGCCTGTAATCCCAGTGCCTCGGGAGACTGAGGCAGGAGGATCACAAGTTCAGAAGCCAGCCTCTGCAATTTTTTAGTAAGGCCCAGAGCAACTCAGTGAGACCCGGTCTCAAAATAGAAATATTAAAAGGGCTGAGGATGTGTTTCAGAAGTTAAACAGTCCTGAGTTCAATCCCTGGTACCAAAAATAAAGTTAAAAATAAATAAATAAAGATTGCTATTTTATTGCTATATTAGGAATCTGAAATGATTTTTTTATCTAGAAAAGATATGATACAATACAGATTTTATTTGCTTTCCTTGTTATCATTATATTCTGTGTTCTACTTAAACCACCCCCTGGGATTCTAATGTGTGTTCCCTATTCCCCTAGCTTTTGGGTTCTTAACAGGAACAAACTGACTACATGAACTTTAGTGCCTTCTCTTTTCTCTGCTCACCCTCTATTACCCTAAAAGACAGTCCATTTAAGAGAGAGAGAGTACAAGCAAAAGGTAGAGAACATGCATTGACTTAATATTTATCACTGAACATTTAAGCAAAAATTGTAATTTCTACCTGCAAATGTCTTTTGTAACTAGGAATTTACATTTTGGAAAATGTAGAATAAAATTTGACCACATAGAAAATGCCTCATTTAAGGATGTATTATTATAAGTCATTTGGAATGATTTGGAACTATAATTTTTATGCTCTTATATGCATGGCAAAAGACAAAGACAAAAATGACAGTATTTTAAAAAATCAACGGTATTATTTCTTCCCAGTAGGGTAATGTGAAACATTTACATATGTATAATCAGGATGTACAATTTTAAAATGGGGAGGGAGCAGTAAGACTGTTATTTTTTAAATTTTTTTTATTAGAACATATTGTCCTTCCCTAAAAGATGTACATAGATTTCTATCTTTGGTGAAACAAACCCAAAAGTAGAACTAAAACTCCACTTGATTCTAAAAATGTATGCTCCTTTTGAATTTAATGCCTAGCATTTATGACAGGATCTACTTGAAAGAAGGGGAAAAAACCCTGAATTTTGCCTTTGAGAAGTAAGTTTACTCCAGACAAAATGAGTGTAATGAAAGACAAATGTTTTAACATATAAGTAAAATGTTCTTGATTTTAAAAAGTATAAGAACCCAAATTCATCTTTAAAGTTAGCAGTTTCAGAATTATATAGTGTTTGTAACAGAGTCGAAGAGGTTTTACTGAAGTGTAATTTAATGTACACAATGAATCTTTTCAGTGAAAATTAACTTTACTGAGGATCACAAGTATGACATATCTCATCATTTCCTAGAGATTCAATTACAAAATGATCAAGTCTGATACCTGCAATGATGACATAAACACCCAGGAAATGATGCCACAGTAGCTTAAATTTCAGGGGGTTTCCAAAACTTCACATCAAAGCTAATGTACTTTGAAGCTGAAATGATTCCAATTAGCCTTGGTACCCACAGGTCTCCAAATTCTTCACAAGAAAAACACAACTTCAATAAATTTCAGGAAATATTTATCAATTTCCAACATGTTGCACATTTTCTAAGTATGAGGCAGGGAGTCGAAAACCCATTTTGCTGACCTTAGTTTTATGCCAACTGAACACATTATCAGTGGTAGTGAATGATTTAAGCAGTGTTTTCAGATTTGTACCAGGCTTGGAGCGCAAGGAAAATCCCATTTAATAAGTATTAATGTAATTTCAAAACTAAAATGTTTGTGCAAAACAAGTTCAAGACAAGAATTTCCTTAAAATCATCTCTTTCTGGGTTCCTGATTGTAAAGCCACAAAGCTGCATTTACTTAAGGATGGATTAGAAAAAAAATGTAGTGATAGTCTTAGTAGTTATTTCTGTTGTTCATGAAACACAATTTCAGTAAAAGCAGTGGGATCATGTTTTTGTTGTTTTGTTTTGTTTTTTTGGTTTTTTAAATTCATTCAACATAGTCATATATATAGGAGGGAATCGTTGCCACACAATCATTAACACATTCATAATGACAGAGCAAGCCAAGGCTGATGCCAGTTGATGATCTCACCCCTTTGGGTTACCCTGATCCCATGTTTCCCCTACTTTACCCCCATCTTAGTTGGGCTTCTCATGGAAGTTGGAGGTTCCCCACTAGGTTGATAACCCCCATACTCCCTCCCTTCAGCTTTCTTGATATCCCTCCTATTCCTTACCCCCTCTCTGCAATCCTCCCTTCATTCACGACAAGGTTCCCCCTGTTCAGGCAAAAATACACCCGTTGAAGTTAATGTAAGCTTAGCCTATTTTCGGTCTATTGCTGATTGTATTCTAGCTTCCACATATGAGAGAAATCATTTGGCCCTTGAGTCTTTGAGTTTGAGATATTTCACTCAGCATAATTTTTTCCATCTCCATCCATTTGGCTGCAAATGCCATACTATCGCTCTAATAGAAGAGTAAACTCCATGGTATATATGTACCACAGTTTTTGAATCCACTCATCCAGTGAGGGGCATCAGGGTTGGTACCATAGCCTAACTATAGTAAATTAAGCTGCCAAAAACACTGATGAAGCTGTATCTCTGTAATATGCTGAATCTAGCTCTTTTGGGAAAATACAAAGAAGTGGGATAGCTGGGTCATAAGGTAGTCTCAGCCCGTTTTTTGAGGAGTCCCCACACTGCTTTCCAGAGTGGCTGTACCAGTTTGCAGTCCCACCAATAATGTGGCAGTGTTCTTCTCTTCTCCCAGCCTCTCCAGCATCTGTCATTTTTTTGTTTTCTTCATTTTTGCCACTCTGACAGGAGTGAGGTGGAATCTCAACGAAATTTTGATTTGCATTTCTCTGGTTGCTAGCGATGTAGAGCATTTTCTCATATGCTTATGGGCTTTTTGAACTTCCTCCATTAGGAAGTTTTTTAGTTCCATAACCCATTTATTGATTGGATTCTTTGTGGTTTTGGTGTTCAGTATTTTGAGTTCTTTGTATATTCTGGATATTAGCCCTCTGTCTGAGGTGTAGCAGGCAAAGATTTTTCTCCCATTCTGTATGATCTTTCTTCACACTACTGACTAATTATTTACCAGTACAGAAGCTTTTTAGTTTAGTGGCATCCCATTTATTTATTTTTGGCTTTAATTTTTGCACTAACAGAGTATTGTTAAGGAAGGCAGTGCAGACACCTATGTCATGTAGTGTTGATCCTACTTTTACTTCAAGCAATTGTATAGTTGCTGGTTTAATTTCCAGATCCTTGAACCATTTTGATTTGATTCTTGTGCAGGGTGAGAGGAAAGGATCCAATTTAAGTTGTCTGCACATGGCTTTTCAGATTGCTCAGCACCATTTGTGGAACATGTTGTCCTTCTTCCACACTATGCTTTTGCCCCCTTTATCAAATATCAGATGGTTAAAGATTTGAAGGTTTGTCTTGATATCTTCTATTCTGTTCCAGTAGTCTTCATTTCTGTTTTGATACCAATACCATGCTGTTTTTGTTACTATAGCCCTAAGCATAATTTCAATCAAGAATTGTGACACCTCCTGCTTCCTCTTTCCTGCTTAGTAGTGTTTTGGCACTTCTGGGTTTTCTGTTGTACCATATGAATTTGAGAATTGCTTTTTCTATATCCATGAAGAATGTCACTGGGAGCCTGCTGGGGATTGCATTAAAACTGTATAAAGCTTTTGGTAGATGGACATTTTGATTGATTCTGCCTAACCAAGAACATGGAATGTTTACCATATATTCAGGTCTTCTGCAATTTCTTTTTTTAAAGTTTGATAATTTTCACTGTAGAGGTGCTTTATATCCTTTGTTAGATTGATGTCCAAGTATTTTATTCTTTTTGATGAGATTGTGAACTGGACAGTCTTCCCGATTTCTTCTTCAGTGGAACTGTTGCTGAGTATAGGAAAGCTAAAGATTTATGAGTGTTGATCTTATAGCCAGCCACTTTGCCAAAATCATTTATAAGCTCTAGAAGTCTTCTGGTTGAGATTATCAGGTCTTCTAGGTATAGGATCTTGTCATCAGCAAATAGACACATCTTGACTTCTTTTCCTACTCAAATTCCTTTGATTTCCTTCTCTTGTCTGAATGTTCTGGATAAGGTTTCAAGGACTATATTGAATACGAGTGGTGAAAGTGGACATCATTGTCTTATTCCTCAATTCAGTGGAAATGCTTTCAGTCTTTCTCATTAAGCATAATATTGGCTATAGGTCTGTAATAAATAACTCTTACAAAATTAAAGTATTTTCCTTTGATCCCTTCTTCTCCAGAGTTTTGAGCATAAATGGGTGCTGGATTTTATCAAAAGCCTTTTCTGCATCAAATGAGATGATAAGATTTTTATTTTTAATTCTGTTTAAGTTGTGAATTACATTTATTGATTTGCATATGTTGAACCAGCCCTTTTTCCTGGAATGAAGCCCACTTGGTCATGATGTATTATCTTTTTGATGTATTTTTTGATCCAAATAGCTAGAATTTTATCAAGGATTTTTGTGTCTATGTTCATCAGGGAAATTGGTCTGTACTTTTCTTTTCTTGATGTGTCTTTGCTGGGTTTTAGTAGTAGGGTTATATTTGCTTATAAAAAGTGTTTGGGAGGGTTCCAACCCTTTCCATTTCATGGAAAAGCTTTTAGAGGATTGGTGTTAATTCTTCTGTAAAGGTCTGGTAGAATTCTGCCATGATTCCATCAGGTCCTAGACTTTTCTTTTTCAGAAGGCCTTTGATTGCTGTTTCAATTTCACAACCTGAAATTGGTTGGTTTAGAATTTCAATGTCCTCCCATTTTAATTTGGGAATGTTGTATGTGGCAAGATTTGTCCATTTCTTCCAGATTATCAAATGTGGCAGAGTATAAATTTTCAAAGTAAGTTCTGATAATCTTCTGGCTTTGGTTGAGTCAGTTGTGAAAACTCCCTTTTTGTCTTTGATTTTGTTGATTTGTTCATTCTTCTTTTTGGTGAGGTTAACAAGGGGTCAGTTGATCTTATTTCTTTTTTTTAAAGACCAACTCTTTGTTTTGTTGATAATTTGTACTGTTTTTTGTTCTCAATTTCATTGATTTCAGCTCTGATTTTAGTTATTTCCTTCTTCTATTAGATTTGGGATTTGATTGTTCCTCTTTTTGTCAGGATTTGAGTTGGAGCATAAGTCTATTTATTTGGGCTCTTTCCTGACTTTTGATGAAGGCACTCGGTGCTATAAATTTACCTTTTAATAATGTTTTTATACTATCCCAGAGATTTTGACATGTTGTTTCATCATTCTTATTCATTTCCAAGAATTTTTTGATTTCTTTTCTCATTATCTTTTTTATCCAATCTTCATTTAAGAGGATATTATTCAATATCCAAGTACTTGAGTAGTTTCTGTTGTTTTTCTTGCTGTTAATTGCTAAGATCATACAATTGTAGTCTGACAGGATACATGAGACTATATCAACTTTTTATATTTTTTAAAGTTAGCTTTGTGGACTAGGATGTGGTCTATTGGAGAAGAATCCATGAACTGCTGAGAAGAAGGTAAACTTGGGTAATTTGGGAAGGACTATTTTGTAAATATCTGTTAAGTCCAGTTGATTTTTAGAATTGTTTATATTAGAGATCTCTTTGGTGATTTACTTCTTTGATTATCTGTCTATTGTTTATAATGGTGTATTAAAGTCCCTCAGTATTATTGTGTTGAGATGGATGAGGGATTTAATGTCCTTGAGCACTTTTTCCATATATTTGGAAGGGTTGTTATGCGGGTGGAATAAATGTTAGCTATTGTTATGTATTCTTGATGAATTAGTATTTTTACTATGATAAAGTGACCTTTTCCATGCTTTCTGACTAGTTTTTGGTTAAAATTAACTTTGTCGGCTATAAGGATCGCAAAACCAGCTTGCTTTTTTGGGCCATAAGCCTAGTAGACATTTAGGCAAACTTTCACCTTCAGTCTGTGTTATTTTTGATTGTGATGTGTGTCTTCTGTTGCAGCATGTTGTTGGATTTTGATTTTTGATCCCATAAGCCAATCAGTTTCTTTTGATTGGGGCATTCAGTCCATTCACGTTCAGAGTTAGAACAAATATGAAAATCTGGGTCCCTGATGTTGTGACTATTGCTGTGTTTTGTACTGCCTTGGATATATTTTAGTGTGTTATGTGGTTATTGACTTTCTTCTGTTTATGAATTTTGGAGGTTGTTTGTATGTTCCTCTGAAGTATGTACTTGAGAATTTTCTGTAGCACAGGCTTTGTGTTCATGTACCTTGCTAGCTTGAATTTATCATTGAATTATTCATTTCCCCATCACATTTAAAGCTGAGTTTTGCAGGGTTTAGTATCTTTGGATGAAAATTGTTTTCTTTCAAATTTTGAAAAATATCATTCCATGCTCTCCTGGCCTTTATGGTCTGACCTAAGAAATCCATAGTAATACTTATTGGTCTACATCTGAATGTGATTTGGTGTTTTTCCCTTTCTGATTTTAGGATTCTTTCTTTGATTTCTCTGTTATTTATTTTATAAATAATGTGCCTTGGTGAATTTCTCATTTGTTTAGGTCTGTTTGGTGTCCTATTGGCCTCTTGAATTTGATTTTCTGGATCAATTATGATATGGGGAAAATTCTCCTTGACAATTTCACTCAGAAGATTCTTAATACTTCTTGTTTGTAGCTCAATGTTTATTCAATCCCAACTATTCTTACATTTTTTCTTCTCATCTTTTCAAATACTACTTGGAAGTTCTGATCATGCTCAATATGCTTCTTTTCTTGTCTATCCTCCTTGAACTCAATGCTGCTCAGCCTGTCATCATTGTGTGAAGTTCGTTCTTGGAGAGCTCAAGTTCTATTTTCTATATTGTTTACTGTGGTGCTAGTATTTTCCAACAAGCTTTTTATTTGGTTTACAATATTTTTTCAATTCTAAGAGCTGTGCTACATCGTTTTTTCAGAATGTCTAGCTCTTTATATATGTGGTCTCTCATCTCCTGAAGTTGAGTTCTTATCTCTTTCCTTAAATCTTTTAATTCTTTGAATTACTAATCTTATTGTTGATACATTTTTCTAGGTTTTCATCCATGACCCTAATTGTGAACTCCTTGGATAGGGATTTGTGGGGTTCAGTGGAGAATTGTTTCCCTTTTTCCTCATATTCTGTTACAAGGAGTGTGGCTTGTGGTCCAACACTGAATAATTCTCTTGGGGACTTTGTTAATTTTATCAGAGCTTTCTATCTCTTTGCTTAGTTGGGCTGGGATACAATTTGGGTAGCATAGTTCAATGGCTGGCACCCCAGTCTATGAAGTATTATGGACCTTTAGGTTTTCCATTTTCCAATACCTCAGGGGATAGGGGGTAGAAGTCAATAAGTGCAACCAATGCATATGAAAAAGAATGTTGGCTGTAGCTGTTACAGTGATGATTTACATCTCTAGGAAGCAATGGGATTGGCAGTTTTCTGCCACGATAGCTCTCACACTATACTTGGTTAGCAAGCTAACACCCATTTTCAAATATGGCATTCACTTCAGTTTACCAGGACACCTGTAGGTGAGGAAGAAAAAAGTCTAGAGAGCAAAGGTAATGAGGTAGGATGGTAATGTGGAACTTGTAGATTAGGATATAGAGCTACAAGCTAGTAGAGATGATGTAGGCTATCCTGCTAAAAATAAGGAAAAGATAGAAATAGGATAAGAGTGGGGTAATGACTTTGAGGGAGGATGAGAGAGATCAGAATACAGTTGTGATGAGTGAGAGTCAGAATACTGACAGAGTAAAGGGAAGAAGAGAGTAGTAGAGACTGTGGGTCTTTTCAGCCCAAAGAGACTAAACACTTGCAATACTGCAAACAGGCACAGGTCAAACCCCAGCAATATGGACATAGCAGACAAATGCAACAGATCACAGCAACAGGAAAAACAATCAACCACACAAACAAATAAACAAACAACTCTGCCCCACTTGAGAGTTTCAGGCAGTATCTGTTGGATCTTCAGGCCAAACCCCCTCAGGGCATTAAGGTCCTATTGAGCAGAATCCCGGTCATAGACTCCACCCACACCCATGGGCATGTAATGGGGCGGGAGGGAAGGCTCTGAGCAAGAGTTGCTGGACAAGTAGGGAGGGTCTGCCAGGCCTCCAGGGCAGACAATGAAAACACTGGGTACCTGGGCCCGCTCCACCAGACTGAGCTCCTTATTCCACTGTGTCTGGTGGCTTGGGGTTCACTATTCACAAAGCAGTTTTCTGTACTGCCATTTGGGAGGTTTCAAAATGGCAGTGCTGCCCCACTTCTTCACACGATCAGATTCAGGGGCTCTAATTTATGACTATTAAAGCAGTCTCTTGGTTCCTGCCATTGCTGCAGCCCTGAGGCACTGGAGTCCCTCCCTCAAGCTCCACTGAGCACTCACTGCTATGTCTGAGTTTATTTAACTGTGTGCAGCTTCCTTCCCTTTGGGGCAAATTCCCAACCTGCTGCTGACTGGGTAGCTGGTGCTGGAAAGTTATTATTTAGGATTTCCTGTATTTTCACCTTACCCATGGCTTTGTGTCACTAAACTTCCTTCCTTGGATAGTAATGGATTTGGGGAGAAATTTTGCTGTCCACCCAACTCACAGTAAGGCCCTTCTCCCACCGTCGGCATCGCACTTTCATGGAGAGATTTTTCATTCATCTCTGCCATGGGTCACCATGATGAACCTTCATGGGATCATGTGTTTATGCTCTAGAACTACTATTTGTTCAAGAGAAGAAGTCAGGATAAACAGTGGCAATAATAGCTCAGAAAATGTCCACTTTAGGCACTGCGTATCTATTTTAAACTTCCCAATAGCTGTGTCAAGTAAATATAATTATTCATCATCCCAATTTTATAGGTAAAGAAAACTAAGACAGAGACATTATAGTGATCTGATCAGATCATATAGTTAGTAACTAAAAGAGCACCATTTAAACCCAAATCCATCTAAAACCAAAGTAAAAAATCTTAATCTATTAACTATGTCTTTCAAGGCACTCTATTCAGAGACACTATCTTCCTGCATACAGGGATTTTAACAATCATATTGTCACAGGGCAGTTCTGACTAGTATCTCAGATCATTGATTTTCTTCTCTTCATTTCTAGTGAAATGGAGAAAGAAATTATGGTGCAAGTTCTGTTACATTTACACTATCAGGTGCAAGAAGACGGAGGAACAACTTTATTACCCCAGGTAGCATCTAAAACTGCTGGAACCTTTCTCAAATGCATAGCCCTGCCATAGATCTTGCACAATTTACCTATTTTGTAGATGAGCAAAGAGAGGATAAGCAACTAATTAAATGTCACTGAGGTCATCTGTCATATTACTAGGATTAACACTCCAGTCTCCTACCTGCCAGGCCAACCACACTATGCTATCTGCTTTTATTTACCTTCCATTTCAAAGTTCAGTTCCAGTGTATATTCTTTGACCCACACTGAATGTAAAATAATGAGCCAACATTTTTCAATTTAAGAGACTTCCCATATCAATATATATGTCCAGCTCCTCTTTAAAAAGTGGAAGTTAAGAAGAAGAATACCAATCAACCTTGACAAGCATTTTTGTTTAGCACCATCTTTAGGGCAGTGGGTATGAAATTCAGCTGCTGTACCTGAAGTTTTGATTTTCCCTAGTTGGGCCATGGGTAGCTCTAATGTATGTTAATATGTATTTTAATGTATGCGGTTCTAAGTATGTCTACTTATCAACATGTAGGGTGTAGCCTTTAAAATGCCAAATTTTTATTAGGCCAATAACCTATAAATACTGTGTAGATCATTCACACTGTCCATAATATCTTTCCATTTTGCTCCCTGGGAACGACATAGAATTGTACTTACCAACACCCTGGAATTTATATGTGGCATGAATTTACCTTGGACAAATATATATGCACATAAGTGACTTGTAGCACTCTTGTAAATAAAAGCTCAAAATGCTAGGCTGAGACTCATCACTCCATATTTCCCTTTCCTGCAATAATAAGTTGCTGGATCCAGGAGTAAAGGGTTGTGAAGCTGTGACCATGTATGACTCAATGATATTTACCATGAGAAGAAATAAACCTATTGATCTAAGCCATTGTGGTTTATGACCACAATAAGCCAGCCTGTTTTCATTATTGCCACCATGGTAAGAGTGGCAGATTAAGCCTCTTTATGAAGCCAACCACCTATTGCCCATGGAATGTAATGGGTCACCTTTCTGGTTCAGGCAAATGGTCTTTACCTTGAAAGACACAAGGAGGAAGGGGAGGAGGCAGAGGAGGCAAAAGCAGTGGTTATTGGTGACATCGGTAGTACAGTTGCCACAAAATTCTTCTGAATTTTATTTCCAGATGTTACTAGAATCTATATGGATAATATAGAATAACACAACCTAACTTACCCACCTCAGTGTAAGTTGTCACCATCCAAGACTTAGAATGTTAGACTATGAGAAACCAAGTCCACATTCTTTTTTCTACAAAGGCAGAGAGCAAGGCCAGGAAAGTTTTCAGTGTTGTCAAATAGAATATCAACAATGATGAAAATGTTCTGCACAATACAACATAGTAGCTCGAAGTTACACAAGATTAATGAATACTTGTGACCAACACATCGAGAAACCAAGTTTTAAATTTTGTTTAATTTTATTTAAAATGGATGTGACTAGTAGCTACTGTATTGAACAACACATGTTAAAATAGTTTCCCAAAGGTATAAATGTAATATCAAAGTCAGGATCCAAAAGCAATTCCCCTAAATCTCAGTTCAGAGTATTTTCTAAGCTCCTTAAAACTGGATTGAATTGCCTATTGTCCTGGTATACAAATGAATAGTAACATCTGTTTTCCTCTGGTACCAGGGCTTTGTTCATGAACTCTAGCACTAGCATCCCTAGGTAGTTTCCTGTTCTTTCATTCTGCATGAAGTTATTAAAGTAGGTGGCTTTAAGTAGTCCTGCTCCTGACTATATCAGGCATAATCTTTAAACAGTGACTCTTTATCCTAATGCCAGCCTCAGAGGCACAGACATAGCAGAGGGTTTTATATCAAGTAATATGATTTCAGACATTTTCTAAAATGCTTTTCTATGTTCTCTTCATATGCACATACATTCTAAATATTTTTACCATCTTCTCAATTTAGCTTGCAAATACTGATAGAATGATGAAGAGCAAAATATAAAACTATTCCACAGAAATTCTAATAAACAGAATTGAATTCCTAGTGTTTCATTAAAGAATGCCATCTGATTCATTCTAGTGAGATGACATGGATAAGGAGGTAGAATGTGATCACAGAGCCACCACAAGTAGTAGAATTTATCGTTATCATTACTGAGCCCTTACTATGTGACTATGCTTGAGTTTTTCTTTTTAGTTTTGTGCTATTTATTGAACCCAAGGACTTACATGAGACCTCTGCCATTGAGTCACACCCCAGCACCTTTCAGTTTTATTTGATTTTGAGTCACAGTTTCATTAAATTGCTGAGACTGTCCTTGAATTCATGATCCTTCTGCCTCAGCCTCCAGTGTAGCTAAAATTATAGGTATGTACCATTGCACCCAGCTTAAATATGATATCTTTGCATATATTTAGTTCTAATATCATATATAAAAACTATATATTTATATAAGGTAGATTCTTCTCATATCCCCAAGTTATATACTTCAAAAATCACATATCTAGTAAGTTATGAATCTGGGTTCAAAATAAAGCCATGTGTCTATGCTGTAATTTCTTGGGGAAAATATACAATTTAAAATTATAAAAGACTAAGAACCAGGGGGTGGGGGAAAGATTTCTGTCTTGTATTTGCCATAATTTCACTTCAGAAATTTGAACAATATCATATGGAACAACAGGAGACCCAGACTAGCCAAATCACTCCTCTATAGAAAGGAAGAA
>PVKS010042819.1:0-15214 GCA_004027875.1 Aplodontia rufa | reverse complement strand
AAAAAAAAAAATTAAAAAAAAAAAAAAAAAAAAAAAGAAAAAATGGTAAGTGGTAATCACACACGGATTGAGCAGCATTCACATTGTGGGAACTACTTGGAGGAGGAAACAGCATCCTGGAACATTCTTCTCAGCCTTGGCAAGCTGGGGACAGTCTGCAACTTCATTTTCACCAGTTATCAATCACTGGAACATTGAGGCAAATGTCACCAGTGAAATTTAAGTATTAAATTAAAAATATATATATTCTAATATATTTAAATCTAAGCTTGATTGAATCTCATTGTACGAAGGGAGAGGGGTTATATTTTCTTCAAGCACGAAATCCCCTCCTTCCTTTTGATCTGATGTGGACAAGCTTGTTTTATAGTTGTATTTATATGGAGATATCTAGAGATGCTAAAGCAAGGAGTTTAACAGATTTAATTTTGCTGTTCCAGGAAACTAAATAAAATTGTAGTCTGTTGAATGATTTCCCCAACTTCCGATTAGGTGTTGAAGGATTGATAATAACTTAGAAATTTAATTTTTTTCAGTTTTGTTATTTACCTTATATGATAAGTTAACTAGTTTGCTTGAACCTAAACTCCATAAGGCTTTAAAATAAGAACGTCATTTAAGGTGTCGAGTCTCTTGCAAGTTACACATATTTGTTTTATTTGTGAGAATCAAAGTTCATGTGTTTAGGGAGGAGGAAGTAGCTCTGTGGGAGAACATTTGCCTGACCTGAGTTTGATCCGCAGCACTGAAAACAAATAACCATGTGCTTATTCCTTCATTAGTATGCACCAAATATTTATAACAACTCATCAACCATAACCATTGTTTGAAACAATCATATGATTGCAGGAAGTTTGAAAAGTACAAAGAAACTTTGCTCCCTTTCATTGATTTGAAAGCAAATTGCTAATAAGATGCTCTGCTCTATGACTCCAGAATACTTCATAAGATTACAAATCAAGACAACCTCCGAGATAACCATGATTCAACCACTGCAATCAGGAAATGAACAATGATACATTAGTAACATCAAGTTTCACCAGTTATGTCTTTTAATGCAGAAAAATGAGTTGAGAATCCTATGCCGTATTCGGTGGCCAGGTCTCTTCATCTCTGTAGGCTTAGGAAGATCCTCAGTTTTTTCTTGACTTTCCTAAATCTGACACTAATGGATCGAATCCATGCATCTTTGGTAGGAACGTCATAGAGCTGATGCTGCTTCCTTCTCGTTGCGTCCTGTCTGTGGTACATGACTGTGACTTGTTCAATTACTGACTTGGATAAATGGGTCAAGGTGACCCCTGCCATGTTTCTTCACACTCAAGTTTATTCTTTCTCCTTAGTAAACAGTAAGTATTTCATAATGGGGTATGTTAAAACTATGCAATTATCTCATTCCTCTTCAAACTTGTTACTCATCTGTTTATGTCTTTATAGACTTGTGGTCTACTACTTTATTTAATGGACTGAATCCACTGTCATCAGAATTTATTTTAATGCTCAGATTCATGCTGTGGGTGCCACTTTGATTGCTTCTATATAATATTTTGACATGTCTTCATTATTCTTTGAGTATTTCCTGGCTTTTTGGTACAACAAAATCTTCTAGGCTCATTTTTGTACTTTCCCCATTCCATCCGAGAATTAGTCATTTATCCAAGAAGTCCTATTTCATTTTAGTGAGTGTAGTGTTTAGAAGCCAAGGTTTGGGTGCTAACTGTGTTTGTTGCTATTGGAGTGTTAGTGCTCCCAGATTATCTCAGAGGATGAAAAGTAAGGAATATGTGATAATATGCACACATACATTTATATATTTGTTTCTTTGATTTTTAAAGATAGTGAATTTTATTATTTTTTTCATCTGGTTTTTGTTTCTTCTCACCTTGGTTGTGTATGTGGTGCTGGGAACTGAACTCAGGTCCTCCACCATGCCAGGTAAGCACTCTACCGATAAGCCACCTCTCCAGTCTTTGTATATTTGTTATTTTATGTACACAGTTTAACTACATATATTGAAATACAAGAATTTATACTGATTGCTCTGGTTGCAATCCAGCACCATTGACTTCCTTCTGTTTTTTTTTTTTTTTTCATTTACAGTTTTATTTTCTAACAACAAGAAACCTGGCTCCATTGGTACTGAATATGCATTTTTACTTACCCACCACTCCCACCCACTGTAGGTGACCAAGCTTCCATTGGCTGTCATTTCTTGCCCTGCTTGGATGATCTCTCTTGCTGCATGAGATCTTAGTGGTCCAGTGCACTGGACCATTTTCTAAGAGGATTTCATCTCACTCTTCTAGATTCTGAAACCCTTCTCTAATAGCCTTCTCATGTGAATGTAAGAAGTCACTTCCTCAGTTTCTGATACCTGGAGCTGGACCATTCAGCTTTCCTACAATCTCACCTTTCCTAGTGTGTTTGCCTACTGACTTACTTGTTGAGTTTATTATGTTTAATTAGTTTAGGAAGGAAGGGAAGGGAACAGAAACAACAACTCATTAGATTAAAAATTAAATGAAAAGCTTAAAAAATATTTATATATAAATATTATATATTACATATATATTTGAATATATATTCCTATATATATTTCATATATATATATATATATATATATATATACTCTAATGCAAGGCTTCATGAACTTCTAAAATATTTAAATAATTCAATATAGTATTATTAAAAGAAAGGAATGGAGTATATTTCTGGAATTTTCAATTAGGGTTTATAAAACTGCTGGATGAAAAATACACATCACCTGGCACCTCCAAAAATATTAAATATTATTTAGAGTTATTAACATTGATGTTACTGAAAGTTCAGCTCCTTGCAATCTCAAAATCCAGGACCATTTTTTTCAGCAGAAAAGAAATGAAAAACGAACCATAAACAATCAAAATTATTGTTAAATAAATCTTGAGCTGAGGGAAAAGAGATCTTAAAACTTTGTCTTTGGTTGATCATACCATCATGGAAGGGAGAGTCTTGATTGATGGCTTAAAAGTGGTGGGAGAGATCAACTGATACAAATTCAATCACGTGAGCCAACTCCTCTGATAAATTCCCTCTACCTCTCTCTCTCTCTTTTTCTCTCCCTCTCCCCCATTTGTGTTGTGTTTCTGGTGAACCCTGACTAATGCACCCAGCAAAGTCAACATTAACGCTCAGAAGCAGGTCCTGCTGTATTCAGGTGGAGCCACAGTGTGCACTGGTTTAGGACTTCAGGGCTAGTATGCTGTCATCTCATGTCACTGAGCAATGGTAGCCTTTTTCCTGAGCATCACTACTTCTCTAAGACCCGCCGTAGTCTATTGGTTGAATGCAGAGTGGCCTTAACGGGATAAACCTTAACAGGCCTCATAGGGTTTCTGCAACTCAGTTTTTGAAATTTTATTGTTAAGTTCTGCTTTAGAACAAGTTTTTTGCTTAATGATTTTTGTTTCTCGAACACTTAGGTGTGTTTGTGGTGCTGGAGCTTGAACTCTGGTCCTTGTGCATGCCAGGCAAGCCCCCTTCAACTCCTGAGCCACTGCTCCAGCCGTAAGTTAAAGTCATTTTGATATTTGAAAGTACTATCGAAATGTAAGGGGCACTGTTATTATTTTGTAAAAACTCATTTCTCTAAAGGTAAGAAAAAAATTCAGATAAAAGTAAATAAATAAAATTAAGAAATGCTGAGAGAATTTCAATTTGGCAAATATAAATTTGTTTTCAGATTTAGTGAATACTTATATATTTATGTTAAGTGTAAAAAATAAAGTAAAATAAGTTCCAAAATGTTTCAACGATTTTAATTACAAACTGGATGTGGCGGCATGTGCCTATAATCCCAGCTACTCTGGGGGGTTGAGGTGGGAGGATCACACATTTGAGGCCAGCTTCAGCAATTAGCAAGAGACCCTGTGTCACAATGAAATTTTAAAAAGGATTGGAAATGTAGCTCAATGCTTGCTTAGTATTTGCTAGGCACTAGATTCAATCCCCAGTCTTGAGGAAAAGGGGGGAAAACTATCTTAATTTCAGGAACTCTTTGCTTTAAAAGCAAATTTTGGGGCTGGAGGTATGGCTGAGTGATAGAATGCTTACTTAGTATGTGTAAGTCTCTGCATTGGAACCCCAGCACTGAATAAAAAATAAATAAAAATAAAAGCTAGCTTAATTTCAAGGACAATATGCCTATTTATTCCCTGGATCATCCCTAAGCAATAACAACCTCATGAGTCTGCTAATATAAGGAAAGGTGTTAAGTCTTATTCAAAATGAATGAACTGCTGACTCCAAATCAACAAGTTTATATTCCTAGAGCAATGAAAATGAGGAATGGTAATTTTGAGACTCCAGAATACTCAATCAGATATTACCATAAAATAGACTAATTATTGTCACTCTCAGCCAATATTAGTTTAAGAATGTCAAATTCTCTATCATGGCAGACCTGTATTGGCCTCAGCAGATGGGAAAAAATTTTATTCTCCTGTAAACAAATATGCTCTATTAGGGGAAGAAGCATTTGATTGACATCATCCTAAATAATCAAAACAACTACTTTTTTTTTTTTAAAAAAAAAGGCGATTTTTGTTTAGTATTGAACTGTTTTCACTTAATGGTCATGTATTAGCATTCAAAATTTGTTTGTGGTGTTTTTGATGCTGGAATTGAACCCAGGACCTCACACATGCTACACATGTATTCCACCACTGAACTGTATCCCTAGTACTAATGTTTGAGATTAAAAAATATACATATTTGTTGTAAATTTTATCATATTCTGTGATCTTTTTTCAATTTTCCTTGAAAAATTGGACATTATGATACTTAAATTCCTGTGTCTTAGAATTGGAAATTAGTACTAATCTTTCAATTTGAAAAATTGTATTGAAAGTGTTCAAAATCCCAGCAAAACTTTTCTAATTTTCTTAATATAAAAGTGTTCCATGACTTATGATGTGGTTACGTTCCAAAAAACCCCATTGAAGTTGAAAATATTGTAAGTAAAAAATGCATTTTATATTCTGATAAAAATCATTGTAAAGTCAAAATATTCAGCCAATCTTTATATCACAATAGAAACAGAAAATTTACAAAGAATTTTGGCATTCAAGTTGAAAAACTGGCACAGATACATGAAAGTTGCCCCATATTCTGTTTTTGGCTTTCTGCAATTTAATGACTAGTTTACTGAAATCATACGGTAATGTAAGTTGTCAGATAATGAGATGCTACTGAAAAGGCCTGAAATACTTGAAATTGCATAAGAAGGGTGCACATAACACATAGCAGGCAATTTCAGAATTTGGGAGGAGGGTTAATAAAATATTTCTCTTTAGGGTAATGTTTTAAAGCTTTATGGTTATACATAATAGTTGGGCTCATCCCAGCAAACTCATACATGAATGGGCCTCAATTTCAGTTCATGATCCTCTTTTTCCCATCCCTCTCCCCTCCTGTCATCCCTCCCCTGTTCCATCTCTTTCCTCTACTCTATCAGTCTTCCTTTTCCTCATATATTAATTTGTATTTGATTGGTTCAGATATAAATATTTTATCCTTCTCTCCCCCTTTCCTTTATTTTAATCTAGCTTTTGCATCTGAGAGAAAACATTTGATTTTTGAATTTCTGAGTTTGGCTTATTTCACTTAACACAATATTCTCCTTTTCTGTCCATTTACTGGCAAATGCCATAATTTGATTTTTTTTTTTAAAGAGAAAATCAATTTTATTTATTTTTCCATCTGGCCTTTGTTTTTCTGACACCATTGTGTATGCAGTGCTGGAGTCTGAACCCATGTACCCGTGCATGCCAGGCAAGTTCTCCAACCGCTATGCCCAAATTTCTTTTTTTTAATGGCTGAATAGAACTCCATTGTGGTTGTATATATGTAAAAATAATAAATAAATCATGATACATATATAATAATTTATTTATTATTTATTATTTTTTATTTTTTAAAATAAAGAATGAGAGAGAATGAGATAAAAAGAGAGAATTAATTTTATTTATTCATTTGGTGTTTTTTTCCTCCTTCATTTTGTTGTGTACGTGGTGCTGGGGCTTGAACCTGGGTCCTTGTATACGCCAGGCAAATGCTCTACCACTGAGCCCCTGTCTAGCCTCTATACTATAATTTCTTATTCTATTCATCTATTGACTGGCATCTGGGTTGATTCCATAATTTAGCTATTGAGAATTATGTTGCTATAGCCATTGATGTGGCTGTGTTGCTGTAGTATGCCGATTTTAGATCTTTTGTGGAAAATATCAGGGAGTGGGAAATCTGGGTCATATGATGGTTCTATTCCTATGGATTTTTGAGGAATCTCTATACAACTTTCCAGAGTGGTTATACTAGTCAGGAGTCCCACCAACAACGTACAAGTTTACGTTTTCCCGTACAACCTAACCAGCATTTATTGTTATTCATATTCTTGATCATTGCCATTCTGACTGGAATGACATAAAATTTTAATGTATCTTTGATTTGCATTTCCCTGATTGCTAGAGATTTTGAATAGTTTTTCATATATGTATGGGCAATTTTTTCTTCTTTTGATGTCTCTGTTCAGTTCTTTTGCCCATTTATTGATTGGGAAGGGCTTTTTGGTGGCTGAGGTCTTTGTATACTCTGGATATTAATCCTCTGTTGGAGGAGTAGCTGTTCAAGATTTTCTCCCATTCTGCAGGCTCTCTCTTAGCACTTTTGTTCCTTTGCTGTGCAGAAGCTTTTCAGTTTGACAGCATCCCGCTTATTGATTCTTGGTTTTATTTCTTGTGCTTTGGTGGAGTGTTCACCCTATGTTTTCTTCTAGCAGTTGTAAAGTTTCTGGTCTAATTGCTAAGTCTTGGTCCAATTTGATTTGAGTTTTGTGCAGGATGAGAGAGGGGTCTAGTTTCATTTTACTACACATCACCATCCAGTGTTCTAGGGAACATCTTGGAGTGCCTTCCTCATGAGGCTGAAATGTCTTGCAGTCACTAAGAAGAATGACTTTGCTTTCTTGAAAGCAAGACCTGGGATCTGTGAGGGTGCCCAGGTAGTATTCTTGGGAGTTTATCCCAGGAAGCAGAAGTGAAGGAGCCAGGGAGCAAGACACAAAGTGGGAGACATGGTGAATTGTTGAGCTAGTGACCTCAATGGACAGTCAGGACTCAGTTCTGTCAGACATTGCATTAGTCCACCGTCTGTAGCCACTAACTGAATCCCACAGACTGGGTAACCTTATAAAGACAAGTAGTTTGCTTTGGCTCACATTCCTGGAAGTCCAGGGTCCAGGAGCTGGATTTGGTAATTGCTTTCTTGCTGGCAGATTCCCAGGCAAGAGGCAGGGAGCACCTGTGTGTCTTCTGGTCTTTCTCTCGCTTTTCTTTTCAAGCCATGAGGATTCAATCATGGCGGCCCCTAGTGGATTTTTCTAATTCCAAATCTTTCATCTTTTCCCAAAGGCTGCACCTGTAAACACCAAAGTTGGATTAAGTTCTACTTCCCTAATACCTCATGATGGGGATTAAATTTCAACACAGGAGCGCATGGGGGAACGCACTCAGCTAAATCCAACCCCTAGCAGAGACTTTTTCAGGAAGTTACGGAATTCCCCTCAGAGAAGTTTCAGGAAATGACAGGGAGGATGGGGCACCCATCCACTAATTCCTGTCTCTTGTTGGTTGGGGGTGTTTCTAAGGGACATTTTGCACCATGTTCTAAACTGTGCCTGGTTAGGGCAAATGTAGGCTGAGTTGCTTTGAGTGACTAAGACCAAGTCCAAAGCCTGGGAGATGCTAAGTAGTTTAAAGTGGGAAGCTGGTCACTTGCACAAAATTGTCCCTCACAGCGGTGCTGAAATCAGCAAGGGCTGAGGAACCGCAAGTGTCTGCTACAAAGAAGAGAAAGCCAATAGCATAAGGGAAGTTACTATTTATTTATTTTTCATTTTTTCAGTGCTGGGCATTGAGCCCAGGGCCTGGTGCATGCTAGGGAAGTGCTGTCCATTCATTTAGAATGGATTTGATGGAGTGCTGTAGCCGTAGGATCACAGCTGTACAGAGTGGTTCATGAGGTCAGAATACGCCACTCCAAAACATGGCTGTGAGAGACCAGAACATGCCATGGCAAAATTATGCCTCTTTGTCACAGAGATTATGTTGCATTGATTACTCTGATAAACTACTGACTCAATGGAAGCTCGGGAAACACAGAAGTTACCATGTCATCAGGGAAATCTACATATATAAAGATAATTATTATTTGTGAGAGTGTCTCTCTTTTTGTACCAAGAGAAGGGTCACTAAATCACTCCAGACTCTTGTCAATGGAGAGGGCACTGTCTCACATCTGTATAACAAACCTGTCCCTATTTTTCTGTGCTTTTCCTGATTATCTCCTTATTGCTTTCTCCAATACCCTTTTTTCTTTCTTCCAGTAGACTATGGATTCAAAGTCAGCTCTTACAGGTTTGCTTATTTGTCGGGGTATCTGCCATGCGTCCATGAGGTTTACACATTATTAAACCTCTGTGTGAGTTAGGTACTATGATGTAATCCTAGCTGCTTGGGAGCCTGAGGCAGGAGGATCACAAGTTCCAGAGCAGCCTGTGCAACACAGTGAGACCCCACTCAACAAAACAAAAAATAAAAACGCGCGCGTGTGTGTTTGTGTGTGTGTGTGTGTGTGTGTGGTGTGTTCTTTTTAATTTATCTTTTGCTATCGGGCTCCTTCCTAAGAACTATGAAAGATGGAAGATTACTATTCTTCCCCTAAAGTTCAAAATCAAGACTTTGAAGAATTTCTCTACATTACTCAGAAGAGAGAATGCTGTGATTCTCATGATTAATTTGAGTATCTAAATTGATATATTTCCCTAATGGCTACAGTCTAACAAGTTATTTTGGTTTGAAGGAAGCAGTTTTTGGAAATACAATGCCATTGATTCCAATCTGAAGTCCGCTAAGCAGTGACTGTCCATAATTTGATGTCACATTTGGTCCTACCCTAAGGAAGTGAAAGTCCTGTACAAATGATCATTTTTTGGAGAAATCTCCCAATATATGGCATAGCTTATTGGAGTTCAGGTTTGAAGCAAACTCTTGGAGAGTTATCATTATGTACCAAATTCTTATCATAGAGAAAACCCAAGAGTTGTAAATTGAGGGGTTATTAGGGTAATAATTCATTTGAGATTTGAATCATCAGCAATGATCTAACCTCCATTCTTCATTTCGCAGACACCAATAGATATTGATACTATGTCTAATAATCAAATAGTTTGTGGGATGACTGTTTGGGACTACTAAAACTGGAATTGACTGGGTACTATGCAGTGTCATCATAGGTAATATGCATTTGTCAGTTTACATAATCAATATTTCACTTTTGTACTATGCAGGGTCACTGTTTAAGTACACAATGATACACTTCTTGAACTTTAGAATTTTAAATCACTGGGCTTAGTGAAATCCCCCAGACACTTAAAAATTTGTGGAAAGGAATATGAAAGCAGGCATTTGACTGTTTTGAATACTAAAAGCCAAAATCAGTACAGACAAATGACAAGCATTGTTTAAGAAGAATACCTCAACAGCTGGGTGACACTTCTCTTTCCCTTGTTTGGAAACTTTCTTCATGGAAGCGAGGAACTCCTGTGGGAAAGGGGGTAACAGGTAAGCACATTCATCTCCTGTTCCCTCAAGAACCAAAATGCCACATATTTATTCATATGAATTATATATAACTCTCAACTAAACTTTTGAACCCAAGGAAGCCTCTGATGTGGGGTCCAGACAACTACGTCCAGGGCAGGCCTAGGACACTACTGTCAAAAAAATTCTCCAACAAAATAACACATCAGCCCCTGAAGTGAGAGTTCCTGAAGTTGTGTTGTGACTCTGGTTGCTGGGGACATTTTTCCACTATTGCCTCCTGCTTGCAGCCAGCCCCATGCCAGTGTCTGCCTATGACTAGCCAAGGGTGTTTTCCACTCTGCCTGGGAAGGAGCTAGAACTTGATTCCCTTTCCTTCTCTGTTTCTTCTTTCCTTTTCTTTTTTGGTGCTGGGGTTCAAAAACCCAGGGTCTCATACATGCTAGGCAAACACTCTGCCACTGAGCTACATCCCTAGCAATAAAAATCCTTTCTACATCTCTTACGCATCACTCAGAGTCCTTGGAATCATCCTTTCCATATATGACAAATGAAGAATCAATCCAAGAGCAATGGTTTGGCAGGGACTCTCTTGAGATCCTCTGGATCTCCTGGGCCAAAGGATCAGGTCTGTGGTGGTGGATGATACCAGAGTTCAAGGGGAACTTTCACCGTCACCAGAGCAGGAGTAAGCAGCCTAGGCACATCATTCTGCCTTTCCCTTGAAGGGAAGATATCAAAAGATAGCGGTGTCACTAGGCCTCATTCTTTCTACTACAGATGCCCTTTTCTGGCCACAGGATCTTGAGAGAAATGAGTGTTGAGAAATTTCAGACAGAGGGGATGGAGAAGCAGTGGAGATTGATGTGGGCTTCTTGCTGGAAAGGTTAACAGAAACCACAGGGCCTGATTTATTGAAGTAATCAGAGTGGAAATGCTTGTGTGTTTTATGTTTCAATTTTAATTATTATGCTTATAATTAATGTTCACATCCCATAGTTATTGAATTAAAACAGCACAAAAGGCTAAATAAGTGCTGTAGCTAATACTCAAACATTGTTGAAAATTCCTAACATATCCAAAGAGAATAATCTAATGAGCTCCATGTACCATCTAATCCTGCTCTGATAATTATATGCTCATATCAACCAATTTTATTTAACCTGCACCCTTCTCCAGCCTTCTTCATATTATTTTCAAGCAAATCCAAGGCATAATATTTACCTTTAATACTTTTTGGTAGGATTTATAAAAGCCTAATGTTAATAAAATTGTTACACCCAAAAGTTACTAATTCTTTAGTATCATCTAATTGACCAATATGTTCAGCTTTTACTGGTTCATGCATAAACATTGCCAGAATTGTTTTGTTCAAATCTAGATCCATAGGAGACTTGCAGATTGTCTTAGGCTGATGTGACCCCATGTCTTTCTTAACCTATGACCGTGCTCTCTTTTTGCCATTTTGTTGGTGTTAGTGAACAGTCTTGTTTAAAGTATTGTCATATAACTCTGTTCATCGATGGTTTCACTATTGGTTTATTTGCAGCATAATTCTGTGCCAAAGCAATCATGTGACTACCTGTTCTCCTTTCTGTTTTTCTGCCACCTCATGAGGGAAGGATTTTTTTTTCATCCCTGCGTATCTCTGAATCATCAGTAGACTGTTTGTGAGAATCTTTTCATCTGACCCTTCCTTATTTTCTAACAGTGCTCCCTTAGCTGTAGTTTTGTTTTCTGTGGTCTCAGTTTCTTACTGTGATCATCAGCTCTCTGTCACTATAATACAGTACCTGAGATAGTCAGGTTTGTATTGGTTCCTGTTTTGGGATTTCCATCCATGATCATGTGGTCTTGTTACTTTGGTCCTGTGATGAGACAGTACATCATTAGGGGAACATGTGGCACAGCAAGGATGCTAAAGAGCAGAGGAAGGGGTTGGGTTTCATAATCCCCTTTGAGAGCACACCTCCAAAAACCAAAGACATCCCTGTGGCCCTCACCACTTAAGGTTCTATCACCTCCCAATTATGCTGCTCTGCAGACCTTTTACACATGGGATTTGGGGGGGACATTCAAGATACTAACTATAGCATTCTTTCCCTGGTTCTCAAAAGTCCATACCCATTTCAGAATGCAAAATGTATTCATTTCATCCCCGGAGTCACAAAGTCTTATCTGCTCCAACATTGCCCAGAACTCCAAGTGCTAGGCCAGGGTCGGGAGGTGGAGGCTGACGTCAGGGAGCCCCAATGAAGAAAGTATGGCTACTGTCCCCAAACAACAAATTAATAAAAAGCACTGGTGAGGTAGAAAAACACCTTAGTACTTTGTATAGCCATACTGGGAAGACAGGGGGACTAGTACCTCTCCAGAGGTACTGACCTGAGCTTCAGGTTAAAACAGGGGCAGGGGCAAGAGGTAGCCACAATTAAGCAATCTTGATCAAAATGTGGTCTGGTTGGTGATAAACTCAGAACTGGTTCTGTGAGGTCCTGCAGCAGTCATTAGTGAAGGGAGAATTGTTTCCATCATGAGATAATTGCTTCTGCTTAGGAGGCAGTCTCAGTCCCCATCATGGGGTAATTGCTTCTCCTTGGGGGGACAGTATCATCATGGAATGATTTGCCCAAAGGACTTGATGTTCTTGGAAGGTTTAGAGAAATGGCTGGTAGACTTCTGCGCACTGCTCTGGTGTCTGGAAGCTGACATTGTAAAATTGGAAGTTGAGATTACCTTGCTTACTCATACCTTGGCACTTTTGGCCTTAAAGGAGGATGAGAGAGGTTAGGTAAATTCTAATTGACCTTGTATTACCATTTTTAGATAGACACTTCTTAAGTGGTTAGCGTGTTTACATGTCTTGCTGTGCAGGAATCTGACCTAAAGTTAAATAGTAAAAGAGACAGGTACAACATGAAGGCAGAGATGTCAAGCTTTTATCCTGCTTTTAGTTACCTATTTATTGGGCATCTGCAGGCCTACGTGAAGAGTCAGTGCTTTCAACAGCAGCAGCCTCGAGATTACGGTTACCCAAGTCCAAAATCTCCTCTAAGACTCAAGGCAAACACCACTGTGGGTCCTTATCAAAGTAAATAAGAAAGTTCTATACTTCCGACATACAGTGTTAGGATAGGAACAGGCTAAGTATTCCTATCCCAAAAGGAAATACAGGAGAATAAAAGGATGGGATCAGACCAAAGCAAGATTGAAACCCCATGGGGTAGATACCAAAATCTGAATCTCCATGTCTGGTATTCAGGATACACAGGGGCAGGATGTGGACTCCCAAGGGCTTGGGCAGACTGCCCCATGCCTTGTTCAAAGCAGCGCATGGCCTCTTTCTTAGGCAGGTTTGACACGCTGCCTTCTTCTTACCCTAGCTGGCAATCCTGGTCGTTGGCTGTCCACCTTCCTGGGGTCCCTTCTGCAGCTTTGACCTCCCTCATCTTGCTCTAGGCATTGCCTTGTGAGCTCTCGCAGAGACTCTGACCCTATAACATACTGCCTAGCTTCCTGGGCTTTCCTTGGAAAGCTCTGTGGAAACCTCCATGAATTCCTAACTCCTGCATTCCGCCTGCCTGCAGAATCAGCATCACAGGGAAGAGACCAAGGTCGGTCTTCAGTGAGAGTTGTACCCAGGCCACTTGACCCAAGGCTGCAGTAGCCTCGGGGTGCCTTGATGATTAGAAACCAGGAAACAAATCCTGGTAAACAATTTCCAAGGCCATTTTGGGCATGCAAGGCATCCAAGCATCTTCTGAAATGTTTCTGCCCTGGAATGTCTTTTCTATACTTTAACCCTGTGATGACTGGGTTGCTTTGCAGATTCATGAGATACCTTTGAAGTCTCTCCTTTTTTTTTTGTACAAAGTTATTTCTTGAAGAATATTTGAATTTTTCCACATTTTTATTGGTGCATTAGAGTTGTACATAATGGTGGTGTTTGTTACATATTTGTACATGAACACAATATAGCAAAATAATTTGGCCAATATCATTCCCCAGTACTCCCCCTCCCCCACTTCTCCCTATCCTCCTTTCTACTGATCTCCCTTTAATTTTCATGGGATCCATGCTGCCCCCCAGCCTGGCCCCACATTTCTTTTCTATTTTCCTCTCTAGCTTCCACTTACGAGAGAAAACATGACCCTTGAGCTTCTGAGTTTGGCTTATTTAGCTTAACATAATGGCCTTTAGTTCCATCCTTTTCCTGCAAATGCCACGATTTCATTTTTCTTTGAGGCTGAATAAAATTCCATTGTGTATGCGTAGCTTGGCTATTGTGAATTGTTCTGCTATAAACATGTGTATGCATGTATCATTGTAGTATCCTGACTTTAATTCTTCAAGACAAATACCAAGGAGCTGTGTAGCTGAGCTGTATGTATGTGTAGCTGAGTTCCATGTTTAGGCTTTTGAAGGACCTGCATACTGATTTCCATAGTAGTTGGACTAATTTACAATGCCACAAAGAATGAAAGGAAAAAGTGTTCCTTTTTCTCCACAACCTCCCCAGCATTTATTATTATTTATATTATTGATGGTTGTTGAGGCATCCTTTCTACCACCCCAAAATAAAGCATTTTGTCTCTTTTTACTTAGCACTAATAACCACACCCTCCTTAGTCAAATCTTCATGTAGATTTTTTGGCCAAGTTGCAAATTTTAAAAATCTTTTCGCTTTGCTTCTTTATGTTCCTGATTCTTATAGTAAATTTAACTAAAAGCAACTGATAATGCCCATGGTACTATCTGAATGCTTTGCTGCCTTCGAATCTCCTCTGCCAGATAAACTAGTCCATTACCTTGAAGCTTGCCTCCCACAGAATGTCAGGGCATAAGCAAATGCAGTCCAATTTGTTGCCATGGTATAATAGCGGGCCTCTAGTCTAATTGACAACAGACTTCTCATTTTCATCTGAAACTTTATCAGCCTGGTCTTTACTGTTCACATTTCTAACAGTATTCTGGTCTTCTGAACCCTCACCAGAATACTCCCATTGAGTCCTATTTATAGAAGTACAGGCTTTCCTAGCTCACCCCTCCAAATTTCCCAACTTCTCCATTAGAACAATTCCAAAGGCTTCACATCATCATTGACACAGTATCAGTAAAGACCACCCCACTTCTTGGTACCAAATTTCTATCAGCTTTTTATCACTAATACAGAATACCCGAGATGATTATAAAGAAAAAAATTTTATTGTAGCTTAAAATTTGGGAGGTTTCAGTCCAAAACCAGATTGGTCTACCCTGTTGATTTGGGCCTGTGGTGAGACAACCATCACGGTGGAAGCACATGATGAAGCAAAATTGCACACCTCAAGGCCAGGACACGCAAGAGGAGGAATAAGGGACCAGGATCCTATAAGCTTCTTTGAGGTTATGTCCCCAGTGACCTAAAGACTCCCAGGAGTCTCTACCTCTTTTTTTTTTTTATTAAGAAATTTATTTGTTGAACAATCAAAAATGCTTCCAATGAAGCAATATGCTGTATATATATTCTGAAAATTAGTTTTACCCCCTATTGACCCCCTAATTTCCCATCCTTATCCCTTCTCCCCCTTCCCCTG
>PVKS010042818.1:0-15219 GCA_004027875.1 Aplodontia rufa | reverse complement strand
GGTACATTTATACCATGGAATTTTACACAGCAATTAGAAACAATGATATTGCAGCCTTTGAAGGTAAATGGATGGCTATGGAAGAAATTATGCTGAGTAAAATCAGCTTAACCCAGAGAACTAATGGTCGATTATCTCCACTCATCTGTGGAGGTTGGGACTAGACCCTGGCCAGTGAGAAAGTTGGTCTATTATCATGTGTTAAATCCAGATAAGATGTAATGCTATACAACATAATCCTTTTTTAGAGATATTGTGGGAAGGGGAAGGGAGGGATAAGGGTGGGTAATTGGGGGAGCACTCCTGGGAGTAATTGTAATATCCAGAATCTATACACATTTTATGTTATTTTATTAAAAACTTGTATGGTTGTTCAAAAAAAAAATTAAAAAAAAAAAGGCAAAGGCTTTACAATGGCCTATAAACTGTCTCCTAATTCTGAACACATTTCCGGCACCAGTCTTTACCTTTCTCACTTCACTCCAGTCACAAGTTGAACATACTCTTTCTTCTAGGTCTTTGAACTTAATGATATATACTCATGGCCTTCTTAACCCCATTGTTGTTTGTTTTATTTATTCACATATCATCTCTATCTCTTTCCCTTACCTACTTTTTCTCTGTATTACTTACTCATTTTTATCTAACATGTATAACAAGTGTCCTAAATACACCACCAAAGGAATGTGATCAAAACTCAACTTTTAAATGAATTCCAATGAGTGTCATCTTCAACTACTCCTAAATCAAAACTTGGATAGTTTTTAAATGGATGGTTTTTCTACTAGCTTAATAAATTGTCTCAGATAAATAGTTTATTTGAAGTCACTACTGTATCCTCTGAACTTAATTCAACATTCTTTACTCCCTTCTCACATCTGCACAAAGCATATTTCAAGTCCTAGTTCATCTCACAGAGGTCCCAACACTTGGCTACTCTCCCCTATCTAACCTTAAGGACTCCAATGCAAAGCCACGGCTCTTTCTAAAGACTTATTCATGCAAGATTTTACTCCCTTTCTACATATCATTAGACTTTTTTAATGCCTATGGGTCTAGCTGAGAGGAGCAAAATGCATGAAGCCAATTCCTTTGAAATCTCATCTATGAATTTACAAGTAGGAGGTTTGTCTTGCTCTCACCTTGGTATCTCATACCTACTGCCCTATTACTACCTTATGTAAAATTGAGTCAGGAAAAATTCCATTTAACATCCTATTACACTAGTTTACTGGCTTGTTGCCTATCTCTCCCACCTGTTCAATACAATATTCTAATTATTTTTACAGGTATTTAGAATATGATAAGCACTCAACAAACATGTTGAATGAAAGAAACCTGGAATCACTGTCTAAAGGGCATGAAAAAATTAAGCCTATTGATTCATACATCCAAACTGCTCTATAAAGAAAATGTCAACTGCATTCCCTTTACAGTCCACAAGATGCCTACTATGTCACTCACTTTTAATAGGTATTATTAATCCTCTTCTTTCTGGACATTTCACATTTCTTAATTTCAAGTAAGGCCAATCAACTCTTAAAATGTTTATTAGTTACATGTACTGTACATTTTTAAATTTTCTCCTCATTGCCCACTGTTGTTTACTATTTTGCTACCAGGTCTGTGATTTTTAAGACCTTTTTTTAAAAAAAGGTATTAACCCCAAAATTGCATATTTCCCCTGGAAATTTTTGTTTTCCTTATGTTTTTATTTTTCCTTCTCTTCTTTTCTGTTTCTAGTTTTGATAATAACAGTTAGGTTTTTGCCTAACTCTGAAGCAGCATTTTTTTGTCCAAAAAAGATCACATGTATGACTAATGTTAGCCAAGCTATTTAAAACTTCCATCTAGCTGCATTAAAAAAAAATGAAACAGGTGGGGCTGGAGCGGTGGTTCAGCAGATACAGGGCTTGCTTGTTATACGTGAGGACACAGGTTCAAACCCCAGCACCATGTACACAACTAAGTGTTGGGGCAACTAAAGCCACATGAAAAACTAAATAACGATTCTCTCTTTCTCTGTCTCACTGTCCCTCTGTTTGACAGAAAGAAAAGAAAGGGAGAGAAAGAAAGAAAGAAAGAAAGAAAGAAAGAAAGAAAGAAAGAAAGAAAGAAAGAGGTGAGGTAGGTAGGCAGGTAAAATTGTTATTTAGCATAATATGTAAAACTATTATTTCAATCTGTAATCAAAAGTTTACATTAATTTTTTGATGCTAAATTTTTGAAATCAATTGTACTTTATACACCAGTAAATGTAATGAGATATTTTACTTTTTTTGTTGTTTGTGTTAAGTTTTTTAAATCCCACACAAAACAGGTTTATTAGTTTAACCCCCTAGTTAATTGCTTACTTGCAATGCCAAATGCATCTCCAGTCCCCAAAGTTAAGATCTGTTTTATCTGGATTTTCATCTTCAGCTGGTTTCTGCAAGTTAATATTGGACCACAGTTGCAAACAGCTGGAACCAGTCAAAAGACGACTGCCTAGAACAAAAAATATTATTTATCATTTATTATTTAAGTATTTAATAGTGAATTAAGTTACATGCTCAAGAGATTCACATACTGTAAAAATAATATAACTTCTAAAAATAACAGGATATTTGTGGAAAGGAGAAGGTTCTATTTTAATTTTGATGAAACAGCTTAGAAAAGGAAGAGATCTCACTGTCTCTCGGTTCATTGAACATTTAATAAGTATCCAATGGTACCATGCACTGTGCTAGGCAATTAGAATACAATGACAAATAAAACACTATCCTTTTACATGATAAATTCACATTCCTGTAGAAAGACATGGAAATATTATGACCCAATGTGAAAAATATTATCAACATCATAGAAATGTGTACGAAGTTTTAGGGAGAACTTATATATATGTCTGTAGCAAATATATCAGGTAAATGAAAAAATGCAACTTGATCCTTAGTCAACTAGTAAGCAGTAGAAGAGACAGGCATTTCAGAAAGACCTAACATAAACATACACGCTCATACAATTTCCCAAAAGTGCCTCAATCTAGTGCTTTAAGGAATAATGTACATACCAAAGCTAGAAAAATATACAAGGTTGTAAAAATTTTTCAAAGAGAGATCATAAAGCATTTTTCAAGCTCATAAGGAGTCTGGTCTTTATTATACGTAGGTGGGAATAAAAAGTTTTGAAGGATGAGGGTTGAGGTTCACAAATTGGATCTGTACCTTAGAATAAGGCATCTTTTTCTTATTATTCAGAAATTTATTTGTTGAACAATCAAACAAGTTTCTAATGAAATAATACATATATATAAATTCTGCAAATTAGATTTACCTCCCATAGTCCCCCCCAACTACCCACCCTTAACCCTCCACCCCCTTCCCAATACATCTCTGTAAATGCCTTAGGTTGTATGACATTACACCTTATCCGGATTTAAAACATGATAATAGACCTCCTTTCTCAATGGCCAGGGTCTAGCTCTAGCCTCCACAAATGAGAGAAAACATTTGACCCTTGGTTCTCTGGGTTATGCTTAGAATAAGGTGTCTTAACTAAAGGGGCAAACAGATGGACTTAATGAGGCCTGCATAGCTCCCTCCATTGAAATAACATATGAAAGGACCTCAAAGCCAGCCTTGTCAACACAGTGATTACCACCTTAAAATAAATTTTAATACAGAGTACAAAATAATTAAGGCTGGACATGGTGCCACAGGCCTGTAATCCCAGCTACACAGGAGACTGAGGCTGGAGGGAGGATAAAGAGTTTGGATCTAGCCTGGGCAACATAGCAACTGTCCCCGCCAAAAATAATCATAATCATAATCATCATCATCATCATCATCATCATCTCAGGTACAGAATGGAATAAAAATAGATCAGGTAAGGTATGATATTTTATACTGATTTAGAACAGGAAAGGCATAAGTATGGATATTAAAGTAGAAAAAAAGGCATAAAAAGTTTAAAATAAAAACTACTTAGGCAAGATGCAATAGTGGATTTGAGAGCACTACAAAAAGAACTTACTGTCTACAAAGAAATTTTTACACCTTAAAACCTGGCATATTACATATAGTAAGTAAATATTAATCAGGATAAAAATATTAAGATTTCACTCAAAGTTTCTTAAATCTGGGCTGGAGAGGTGGCTCAGCAACAGAGCACTTGCTTGGCTTGTATGAGGACCTGGGTTCCATCCCCAGCACCACATACATAACCAATAGGTATTATAGTATTTATCATATCCCACCATTTACTACAGTATATATTTGTCTTCATTTCAGGATCAACTACAAAAAGACACATCTGGCTGAGCATGGGGGCACCTGTAGTACCAGCAACTGGGCAGGCTGAGGCAGGAGGATAGCAAGTTCAAAGCCAGCCTCAGCAGCTTAGGCTCTGTCTGTCTGTGTCTCTGTCTCTCTCTCTCTCTCTCTCTCTCTCTCTCTCTCACACACTCACACACACACACACACACACACACGCCTGGAGATGTGGCTCAGGGGTAAGGCACCCCTGGGTTCAATTCCGAGTACCATACCAAAAAAGAAAAAAAGGCACAATCTGTTTTACTGTTATCTTACAACATGAAATACATGAGAATAATAAAAGCAACACAACAGGAAAGCAATGTTTCATTTCAATTAATACTGCTTATTTTTCTTACCTGTGGGATCCCAAGTTATATTGTGTGCTATTGATTCCAGAAAAAATTGGCCACTTTTCTGCCACTGACTATAAAGTTCCTAAAATTAGGGGGGAAAGTCATTTAGATATGTATGATAAGCAATTTTTCTGTCAAACATATTTGATCACACTTATTATTATAATACAAGCAGTCAATTTTAAGAACAAAATGTCCAATTTAGTTGAAACAAAAAACATGGGATTACTAAGAAATACACATCGATAAAGATCCAAAATTCTTTCTTTAGTATAAGTAACCAATAAGTATATACCACCTTATATAACATCTTATTAACCTCAGACTGAACTTTTTTTAATAGCTCCATCAAAAGTCTAATTTAAATATGTATCTGTGTCTCCACTATTTGAACCTTTCTTCTCTTAATATGTTTCATACCTATCTTAGATCATGATGGTATGTAGGAAAACTGAGAAGAAATATAACAACACATCCTTAATATTTTATAATGTAAGGCCTTTCTATTTCTTAAAGCAGTATGCTTCAAACAATTTTTGTCTACAACTCAGCAAGAAATACATGTTGCACCATAAACTGGAACACATATGTGTATCTATATAAATGAAGCCTAGGATTACCCTTAATACATATGATGCACACTTTGACATTTTTCTATTAAAATTCAAGTTGTGGCTTACTAAATTGATTTCACTGCCCATTAATAAATTGAGATCCATAAATATTAGCTTAATGTTATAGTTCTCAAACTTCAGAACAACAAAGAATAGCCTAAGATATTTATAAAAAGACCAAATTTCTAAAAACAGTGCCCAAAAATTTAGGCTCAATGGGTCCAGTTTGGGGCACAGGAACACAAGCTTTAAAATAACACCCTCAGTTATTTTGAATCCCAGGTGGCACATAGAATACAATTTTATGAAGCACTCACAATATAAGAATGGGTCTTGATCACCCTGAACATCAGAACCCTCTCTAGAACTAGACACATGTACATAGAAAGAACTCCTCGCCTACAGATTTAAAAATTCCCAGGGCAGGATCTATATATTTGTCTACCAATAATTCTGAAGTGCACCTGATGAACCAGCATCTCCATAAGAATTTTTCATAATGTAGAGAATGGGGAATAATATAGTTTTTATGAGGACATATAGTCTCTGAAACCATACTCTAAAATTATATAGAGACTTAGCGTATCTTCAAAATCTGATTTTTCATTTGATCCAGTTTTCCCCCTCAAGTTTTTGTTTCCTTCTATGTAAAGTCAGTGCTGCCTACCAATAAAGTGGTTTCCTCTTGAGTATTTTGCATAGTTCAACTCTTACTAAGATAGGCATTTTAACATAAAATACTGATTGTTTTTCAGTTGATTTTTATATTCAACAAATAGTTACTGAAAAACTTTAAAAATTATTTTTAGTGCTGCCAATTTCTAATTCATAAGGCAATAAGAGCTTTATTATTTTGAGACAGGGTCTCACTAAGTTTCTTAGGGCCTTGCTAAATTGCTGAGGCTGATTTCAAACTTGGGATCCTCTTGCCTCAGCTTACTGAATAGCTGGAAATGCAGGTGAGTGCCACCATACCTAACTAATACAGGTAGTTTTACTCTTAGTTCTGTGGCTCAAGAGTTTTTTCATTAGTCAAGCCACTTATTTTCTTTGGGCCTCCACTGTTTTATCATTTTAAAAAAGGAAAGGAAAGAAAAATGGTTGTTTAAATTAGGATAGGGTAATTTGTAAGGTACTAATGAATTAAGTAAAAATGATCAAAAAGATATATCTGAAGATATTTCTACTATAAATGTGTTTGAATTCTTTACATTTCTACAGTCTTTAATACGTCACCTTTCAATAACCCCATCGTTCAATGAATTTTCTATGTGCTCTTGAAAATAATACATATTCTGTATTTTTTAAGTACAGGGTCCTATAATTGTGGCCATTGATGGGGTTCAGATCTTCTATTATCTTTCTCTATATTTTGTCTAATGCTTTTATCAGTTACTGTGAGAAAGTATTAAAAGCCACAACTATGATTAAAAAAATAATAATAACCCCATCGAGAATGAATAGGTTATTAGACAATTTCAGAACTGAACAAAAAACTTCTGAAGCTGACATGCTTAGGTTCAAATACCTAAAAAGTAGCAGAAACGGAAACCAGTATTATGAGTCTGAACACACTGCTTTTTCAAATATACTATGCTGATCCTCTTTTATATGGCTTAAATTACTACTCTTCACTGGAGACAGGGAAAATAATAGGGTTCATCTGTTATATTTAAGAACACTGAAGCACCTATGAAATCTACTACAAATATCTACTACCAATGTTTGTTAACCTCTGGTTAACCGGCTTTCATAACTATTTTGGAATATAACCTCCTTATAAAGAAAAAGAATCACTGACCTGATAATAATTATATTATATTATATATACCTAATACAATAAGAACAAGAAACTACGTTCTGGAAGTATGTTAAGAACCTGAAAGTAAAACCTGTAACTTCAAGAACAAAATACTTATGAAAAAGCATAAAAACTATATGAAGAAAGATCTAAAAACTAAGAGTGCCACACAAGGCCACACAATGGTGTTTGATGCTGGCAATAAAGTACTTCGCAAACTTTAAGTACCGACTCTTTAAATATATATTATAAAATAAAAATGTTAGAAGAAAAAAAGTACAGCATTTCAAGACAATTCATTGGCATAATTTAATATAATCACATTACAATGAAAGATTTAAATATATTTTAATACAAAAAGCAAGTGGGATTTAACAGGTATGTTCATACTAGTTATGTAATTCATACTAGTTATTGATGATCACTGTGATTTTATGTACTTTTAATAGTAAAGACATTTTAATATCTGAAAGAAAAATGATAAATTACTGACCAAATTTTTCTTTTGTTTCGGTAGGTTAACTGGTTCAAAAATAGAGATAACATTTCCATAGGATGCTGCAATCTTTTAAAAAGATAAAAGAAAAAATATATTATGGATATATTAACTTACAATAAATCAAAAGAGCAAAAGAAATGAATAATATAATTTTAAACACATTCATACACATAATTACATTTATTAATTCTTGAGAATGTCAGTTTGTTTTTTTTTTTTTTTAAAGAGAAGGACGTAAGAGAGAAAGAGAGAAACAACTTTATTGAGTTTTTCACATGGCCTTCATTGCTCCAACACTTAGTTGAGTACGTGGTGCTGGGGTTCGAACTCGGGTCCTTGTGCTTGCCAGGCAAGCGCCGAAACCACTGAGCTCCAGCCCCTGAGAATGTCAGTTTTGAACACCATCATACCTGGGTTGGAATCCTAACACTGCTACCTCTGAATCTTAGTATTATATTATAAAAACATATAGGAAAGCCAGATGTGGTGCACATGCCTATAATCCCAGTGATTCAGAAGACTGAGGCAAGAGTATTACAAGTTCAAAGCCAGACTTAACAACGTGGCGAAGCCCTAAGCAATTAGCAAGACCCTGTCTCAAAATAAAAAAGGACTGGGATGTGGTTCAGTGGTTGAGTGTCTCTGGGTTCAGTTCCTGATACAAAAACAAAACAAAACAGCACGTAGGGAAACTATCTTCCTAACAGTTCTATTTTGAAGACTAAAATAACATTGTAAAACATTCAGCATATGTAAAATACATAGAAAATGTTAACTGATTTCCTCACAGAAGTAATACTTGCCATTTACAGAATCTGACATGATTTTAAAATTGCTTTTAAAAAATCTATCCTCAGACTGGAGCAGTAGCACAGTGGTTACAGCACTTTTCTGGCATGCAGAAGTACACAGATTTGAACACCAGCATCACCTACACAATGAAGTGTTGGAGCAACAAAAGCCACATGAAAAGCCAAGTTAAAAATTGATTGTTTCTCTCTGTCCCTCTCTTAAAAAAAAAAAAACTATGCTTAAGTTCCCAACTGTCATTGTACATTTAACTTTTTAAAAATAAAAATTAGATCCATTCCTTTGTGAATTTTTTTAACATTGTTTTATTAAGTTTTTGAAAATATTTTTAAAAAAAATGCTTAGAGAATGATGCAGATTGAACCAAGGACCTAGTGCACATACCCTACCAATGAGCTACACCCCCAGTTCTGCCCTTTAATAGAATGAATAAAAAAAGTCTACCTCATAGTAAGGTGGACTAAAATGTAGCTTATCATGAAAAGGTAACTTTCACTGAACATTACTAAATTATATTTCCAACATTAACCAGTTCTTAGTCTGGATGATATAAACAAATTTTTATACAATAAAAAAGTTCAGAATTGGGCTGGAGCGGTGGTTCAGTGGTTACAGTACTAGACTGGCATGTGCAAAGATGCGGGTTCAAACCCGAGCACCACATACACAACAAAGTGCAGGAGCAAGGAAAGCTGCATGAAAAACTAAATAAAGTTGATTCTCTCTCACTCTCTTTAAAAAAAAAAAAAAAGTTCAGAATTACAAAGCTAGGCAATCAAGCATGAAGAGATGAAAAATTCTCAAGGACTTTTAGCATTCTATAAGAAATAATAAAATAAATAATAATAAAATAGCAAAATGCCTAAACAAGAGAAAGATGAGAGACGCTCACGTAACTAGATGAAAAAAAAAAAAAGACATGGGTAACAAAAGGCACAGGAATGAAACAAATAGGTAAAGACTGCAACAACAGAAACTCCTTACACCAAGAGTATCTTTACGTCCCCAATACTAACTTTTCATACCGGCAGATATATCAGAAATTAGGACAGATTTTTCAGAAGGGAAGCGCATGAATTATTAAATGACAATTTTTATTTCTCACAGAAAATGTTACAGTGGGTTTGGTTGCACAGCTCATCAGTAGAATGCATGCTTAGCATGCATGAGGCCCTGGGTTCAATAGCCAGAACCAAAAAAAAAAAAAAAAAAAAAAAAAAAGTCTAGTGGAATAGTCAAATAATGTAGCTAAATATCTGGGTGGGGGGAATGAATTGGCAAAGTTCAGTCCAGTCATAAACAGGCCTGATTATCTATGCCTATATAGTGCTATTTTAAACTCATATATGGCTGCCTACTAGTTGGACTCCCATACTGGTACTACACAGAATACATTTAACCTAATCTAGAACTGTATCACTGTTTCTTTTGGTTTTATTGTTGCTATTTTACTTTCAGGGTTACCTTTTTAACATTTTTTCATATGCCAAAAAAAAAAAATCTGTGCAAAGCTTTTCATTTTTCTTGTAGACTTGGAAATTAATATTATAGATTTTAAAAGAGTTAACCATCCTTTCAAAAACAATGTTTATCTAGAAGTTGCAAGGAGAAAACTAATTACCTACTAGCAAAAAAAAGACTTTACCAAATGATTTTTCAATGAAAAAAAATTGTGAATTTATAAACAGATTGGACATTTACTGTTATTACTTTCCCCCAATCCAATTAATTTCTAAATAAGTAAGCTTTAGATCTATTCTACAGGAAGTGTTATGTTTCTCAACTCATATTTTAAAATTATATACTAACAGAATTCCTGACATTCTCTAAAATGCTTCTTAGAAAAAAAAATGCAGCTACCTTGTACTTCAAACAAAGCAAGTCTTAACAGGAAATTCACACTTTAGAGATTATCCTAACAAAAACCATATTCAAAACAAATTTGCATAGCATCACAAGAGTACAAACCTTGCCCTGTTGCATGGAACAGTCTACACAACCCACTTGAATATTTCCATGTTTAGCTCCTGGTACTATCTGTAATCTTTCGAAATCACTTCCCAGTATTACGATGTCACATCCAGATGCGTAAGCCTAAATAGAACAAAAATAACGAAAGTGTCAAGAAAGCATTTATCATCTAGAATACTGACATCAAATACAGTGTTTTAAACAGACCAATTTTAAATGTTTTCTTTAAAAATAAAAATAAAACTTTATTTGGAATTATTTCCCTTTCTTCCTTTTTACAGTCCATCAGCAAATCCTGTCAACCCTATCTGCAAAATGTGCACCTTGTACACTTCTTTAATCTTCACTGAATGCTCTCAGTCTTGTCTAGGTCATCATCATCTTTCTCTTGCATTACTACTGTTAATAGCCTGCTTCCATTCTTGTTTCCCTTTAATTCATTTTCACACAAAGAGTTATTTTTTTAAATTGTTTATTGCATCAAATAATTTCTCCTGGTTAAATGCCTTGAATAGTTTCCCACTGCACTTCGAATAAAATCCAAACTCCCTACCTAAATTACTGTCCCTTTTCAAATCCACCTCCAAACTGTTCTTTGCTTCTTTTCTTCTCACAATCCACCCCGCCTCCTCCCTCCACCCTGTCCCTACACTGCCCTTTCCTTCTTTCTTCTATCTCAAGGTGATTTACCTGACTATGATCTGCCTGGTCTTCGTCTAGCTGACTTCTTTTCAACATTTGGGTCTTTTTATAGTAAAGTATTTAAGTTCAAAAAGCAAACACCATGGGCTACAGCAGTGGCTCAATTGTTACAGTGCTTGGCAACCTCCAAGGACCCAGATTTGAATCCCAGCACCACATATACAACTAAGTGTTGGAGCAACAAAAACCACATGAAAAACTTAATAAATTCATTCTTTCTCTCTCACTGTCCCTCTCTCTTAAAAAAAAAAAAAAAAGAGCAACCACCATAACCCACCCAACAAAAGAGTACATAGTTTAAGGCTTGTTGGCAATCGCTGTATTGTTCTTCTTGAAATTTAACAGCAATTAGCAGAACTCTTCCAACGAGAATTCCTTTTGTGTTTTTTCTTTCCCTTCTTTGATCACAGGAACTGCTTCCATTCCGGACACAACTGTCCCCCTAAGATTCACATATTAGGGGCTGGAGCAGTGTCTCAGTGGTTATGGCACTTGTCTGGCATGCACTAAGTACGCGGGTTCAAACTCCAACATCAAAAAACAAAAAAAAGATTCACATATTACAGGCGGGCTCATATAACAGTTGGTGACAATAAAACATACATCACAAACCGTTTTCCATCTAAAGTTATAATTTTCTAGTCATTTCTTTTTCATCATTCTTACACATATACATATTAATGTTAAAAAGTTATGTTTTACATATAATTTAGTTCCTTAATTTCTACCAAAGCCAAAATGGTTCTGTATAAGCTATCAAAAACAATAGAAAAAAGGAGCTGGAATAGTGGTTCAGTGGTTACTGAGCTTAAGTGGCATGCATAGGGATGTGGGTTCAAACCCCAGCACTGCGTGCATTCGGAAGTGTTGGAGCAATGAAAGCCATATGAAAAACTAAATAAAACTGATTCTCTTTCTCTTACTGTCCCTCTCCCTTTAAAAAAAAAATAAAAACAGAAAAGAGACTTGAGAGAATAATATTATCATATTATAGAAAAGGAATATATAAATTATAAATATGCTCATATTAGAGAAGAAAATCAAGGCTCAAATAAACTGGTTACTTCTTGGCAGAATGGGCTTAAGAAACCTGGTCTTTTTTTTCTTTTCCCGTATTTTTTTATTGGTGCATTATAGTTGTACATAATGATAGGATTTGTGTTTATATATTCATACATGCACACAGTATGACAATTTGGCCAATATCAGTACCCAGTATTTCCTCTTGGCCTACTGCTATTTTCATGCCTTTCCTAATTAAAGATACCTGGAATTATTTCTAAAAGGAATTAGGAATAATCTAATAGGGTACTACTAGTATCACACAGTGGAAAAATTCCTCCATTAACATTACATTAATTTCTTCTTTCCTATATAAACAATCACAATAGGATCACAAGTCTTGTCACAAGTACATGAGCAAGAATAAATGCTGAAAATGAATTTAAGAGTTGTTTTATACTTAAAATACTCAAATATCTAGAAATTTACTTTCTCCTTGATATTAAATACTGATTGTTGCTGCTTCTCATTATACTGTTAAACTTTGCATGTTTATAATTTAGAATTGCTCCCCTTTAAACTATTAACTGGATAAAAAAATGTATCTTAACTTCACCTTTCTTTCATTATACCTAAAATTCTTTACCAAATTTCAGATAATACATTGCAAATATTTTTGCTAAATGTGAATCTTCCCACATTGTCTATATTAATAATGAGTAGCTCTCAAGTGTTAAGTGTATTACATTTGCAGAGTTGAAAAATACAAAGGTGTCCCAGAAATAAACACTTGATCCGATAGAGGGGTAGGATACCAACTCATATGCTTCATATTTCAACCATTTATCCAGTTCTGAATTGCCTGGTTCTTTTGCTGCAACTACATTATACTATCATTGTTGTCATCATAGGACTTTCTCAGCGACAGTATTAGTAGTTGGAAAGCTGCCTATTTCTAGTTTTGATAAAATTTTAAATTAAATGAATTATCAGTTCTCATGTGGACTATAAAAGGCTGAGGTAATAATGAAGAAATATGTTTTTTCCTCATTCAGCCCTCACTATCTTCTTTATTATAACTAAAGAATGGCAACAAACACTAGCTGCCAAAAAAAAAAAATGATATGACCAACTATACTCCACACTTCATGAGTTGATATGATGTAAGGAATTTATAATAAAAAAATCCTCTTGTTTTCTCAGAATTAAAGGATGTACTAATGATAAACGCTATTTGTATCTTGATCAATTTCTTAATAATTTTCATGAGTTTTTGAAATGTTTTCTTAAAAATCCTGCTACACACAGATTATTTCTTGAAAACCTATGATATATAGCCACAAAGGAATATTATACAACTATAAAAAGAATTAGGAGGAATTCTATGAACTGACTGGTAGTGACTAAAGGAAGAAAGAAAAATAAAAACCAGCGTGAACAGCTGAGCTCAGTGGTACTCACCTGCAATATCTGCTATTCAGTTGACTGAGGTAGAAGGATTACAAATTTAAGACAAGCCTGAGTAATTCAAAGAGACCTTATTGCAAATAAAACTTTGAAAAGGGTCTGACAATGTAGCTTTATAGTAGAGCAACTGCCAACCATGTACAAGTTCCTATTTTTTTAAAACAAGATTTTATTTTTCATTATATCTTTACGTATTTAAGGGTTTTGTTGTTACGCTTTTATACATGCACACACCATATAGTAAATCCCTATTTTAATCCCAAGTATCACATACACAAAAAAGGAATATATGATTATTTTATTTTTGTTTATGTAACAAATATAAAAAAGAATATGACTATGATTACATGAAGAAATATGTAGCATAAAACTAGTAATAAAGTTGGTTACTTACCAAGGGAAGAACAGAATGGAAAAGAGAAAAGGGATGTTATAGTTTGAATGCATACAACTAAACTCACATGCTAGAAACTAAATTTCCAATCCAATAGTGCTGAAAGGTAGAACTTTAAAACATGATTAGGCTATAGGATTAAGCCCTCACATAAGGACTGATGTTGTTATCATTAGAGTAGATTCCTCATAAAAAGATAAATTCAGTGCCTGGAGTGATGGCTCAGTGTTTGGAGCACTTGCCTGGGATGCACAAGGACCCAGGTTCAAACCCCAGCACCACATGCACAACTAACCGTCAAGAGAAACAAAGGTCAGATTAAAAAAACACAGTTAATTCTCTCTTTCCTCTTTCTCTCTAGTGCTAAGAAAAAGAATGATGAGTTTAGCCTTCTTCCTCTTACATGTGCACATATCCTCCTGCTCTTCTCCTTTCTGCCAAGAAATGATGCATTCTCAACAGATACAGCTCTTTGATTTTTAACTTCCTAGTCTCTAGAACTATAAGCTAAATCTGTACCTTATAAATTGTCCTGTCTGTGGTATTCTGTTACAACAGTACAAAACTATGACAAAGTGATACTTTTTTTTTTTTAAGAAAGAGGGGGATGGAAGCAAGATGGCATTCTGAAGACAAAAGGCTTTCCCTGCACCTCCGCGACTGATCGGGATTTCTCCAACTTCTCCCCAGTATTTCCAGGTGCGTTTGGGGAGATTGGCATTGAGAACCACCAGTCCTAACCTTGGCAGTAGATTTGAGGAATAGAGACTTGGAAGCGACCTGGGGCTTTGTTCTGATCTGTCTCGGCTGCAGCGTGAAAGCAGCCACCCCGCCTATACTCCCGCCCACCCGAGTCACATCTGCAAAGAAAAACCCGCGCAACTTTAAAATAAGCGTTCTGGCAAGGACCCCTCTTGGACCTGCGTTCTGTTTTGCGACGGGATCGGTGACTGGAAATAGCGTCCAAACAAGCGCAGAGAGGCGGCTTGCACGGAGGAGGCAGGGCGGATTCGGCAGGGGCGAGGAGGAGGCCCAGCAAGCGTCCGTGCTTTGTCCGCTTGCTGGTTGCCACACTCCCAGCCCGCCAGATGAGGGCGGGACCTCTTTGGGACTGCAAAGCAAGCTCTGGGTGCCCCGTCAGGAAGCAGCGGAGATCGAGGGAGGAGACGGAACCAGAAGGCTTGGCTGAAGCCCCAGGGAAGTTGTGGGGGCAGCGAGGGAGGAGGAGCACCCATTTTTGAGACCACACTTCCTGCCCTGGACCCGCCTACCCCAGGTCTGCAAAACAGGATCATAGGACTGTGCCTGGAT
>PVKS010042817.1:0-15213 GCA_004027875.1 Aplodontia rufa | reverse complement strand
TTTTGTACTGCCAAGGAAACAATCAAAAGAGTCAAGAGGTTTCCTATGGAAATGGAGAGTATCATGGACTATGATTCCTCAGACAAGGGTCTCATATCCAGAATCTATAAAATACTCAAAAATGTCAGCTACAAAATCACCAACAGCCCAATTGATAAATGGGCGAAAGAGCTAAACAGAGACTTCTCACCAGAGGACATTGATCAAGCCAATGAATATATTTTAGTTATTTTAAGCAGCACATTGATTTTTAAATTACTTCCTCTGTATTTCCAACAGTGGCAACTTGAAATGGGTCTTGAAACTGTTAAGATGAGGAACTGGGAAACAACATTCTGGGTTCTTTAGTACTCAAAAAGAAATACAATTACTGGAATTACAATTTCTAAGTATGGTTCACTTTGGATCATTTTAATGGGGCTATATGGTCTTAAGATTTTTCAGAATCAGAGAAGAAAATAAATGTGATCACCACACCTTTCACATTGCTTAACTTACTCTGATTTATCCAGTTGGCAGTCAGATGCCACATTCAGCACTAGAACTGATAAAGTCATTATGATTATTGCTCTTAATATTTGGAAAACATTTCCTGTCACCAGGCACTTTTCTAAGTAATTCATTTTCATATTGAAAAGAGATCAGATTATGTCACATTTTTGTTCTGTGATAAATGTGATGGCAACTGTGGTAGGTAAGGTTTCAGGGAAGCAGATTCCAAGACAGAAGTGTGTACAGGATATTATTCAGGGGTTGCTCTTAGAATCAGCATCTTAGAGTGAGTGGAGGAAGCAGGATGGGACAGAGGGAGAATTTGGGTTATAATGCAGCTGCAATAAAGACCTCAGCTCTGGGCTTTGGAATCTCTGCATTAACTAGTCTGCATGTGCAAGCTGACTTCACAGACCGAGTTCATCAGAGTGAAGTTCTTTGGCAGAGAGCAATCACTAGTACTACCACTTAGATTTTGTTTCACCTCAATTCATCGTTTTCTCTCTAATCCTGCTTCTACAGTGTAGGGTTAGGCTCTTATTATTTCATTTCTTCCACATTTTTTATTGGTCCATTATAGTTGTGCATACTGATGGGATTTGTTGTTACATATTCATATGTGCACATGATATAACAATATAATTTGGCCAACATCCCTCCCCAGTACTTTCCCCTCCCTCTCACTCCTTGGTCCCTTGCTTCTACTGTCTCATCATCTCATCATTTCTTTAGTGGATTATTCCATAGCCTTCTAACAACTCATTTCTCAGGTTCCACTACTGTCTCCTCCAATTAGGTTGACATATAATATGTCAACCAAACCAGGACTCTTGAGCAAAACAGGACTGTTAATAAACACTAAACATTCAGAATGCAGGCATCAACCAGGGCTGTCCTGGGCAAATTGGGGCATATGGACCCTTCTCTAATTTGTATGCACAGCTGTTAGAGTTTTCTTTCTAAAACTCTTCTCTGACCCTGTCACTAGCTCTCCCATATCTTGTGTCCAAGGGGAAACCACATACTACTGTTCTAATGACTGCAGTGTTCTGTTTTGCTCGGCTGGGTTTCTTGTTATAAATCAATTAGCTGTCAGCATCTCTTGCAGTTTGGGGCATATTTAAGTAAATCGAAGTCTCCCCAGGATTAGATCACTTTTAGATGTCATAAAAAAAACAAATTTTGGGATTTGCCAAGCTGAGAATTAGTCCCTGGATTGTGCAGACCTGATGTGGGCATTATCTGAGACAGTTCTGCCCCACAACCGCTGGCATCCCCAGAAGCACCACCACTACCCAGCTTCAGCTGCAGCTGTTATCTCTCAACTGCTGTAAGATCAGTGGTTGAATCAATCAACGAGTGATCAGTTTAATAGATGGCTGAACAATGCACAAAGTGGTCATCGGTCCTCACTTGATACATCAGTATTTTTCCATAAAGCTTTCTGCTTTTCAGGGGAAATACCAAAAGATTTTTTTTCCTTATAAGCATCCATTTACTTTCACTGATGAAAGGAATTCTATCTGACAATTTCTCAGAAGGAAGTAGTTATTCTCTTAATTAATGTTTGCAATGTTTCTTAAACATTAATTTTTTTATTGTATATAAAAAATTCTTCTGTATGCATTTAAGAAAAATTGAAAAATATAGAGCAGCAAAAGGGAAAAAATTGCCTGATGGGCCAGATGGCAGTCTGCTTCCACCTCAGTTTCAAAGGGCAGGACCAACACCCAGTTGAGCAGTGGGTGGACTGCCAGGCAGAACCCTGGGTGTGACCCTGACATGAGTGGGGTTACCTACAAGAGTCATGATGTAGGCAATGGTCCCTCAGGAATGGTCACCCCAGGCTTCCTGGATGGCCTGGAGGGTAGGGTGTGGCATCAAACAGAATTATTCTTAAGCCTTCAGATCTCACACAGCTTGCCTGTTTGGGACCTGTCACCCTTTCCTTCTTTCCTATTTTTCTCATTTGAAGAGGTAATGTCTGTCCTAGGACTGTCCTTCCATTGTATTTTGGAAACACTTAACTTGTTTGGTTTCATAGCTAGAGAGGAATATTGTCTAAAGACAAATCAAACTTTGAATCTGAACTGCATCTGTCTTTGGTGATATTTACATAAGACATTGGACTTTATAATTGATTCTGGAGCAAATTAAGACTTTTGGTGTTATTGGGATGGGATGAATGCAGTTTGCATGTGAGAAGGACGTGGATTTTGGAGGGCTGAGGATGGACATTATGGACTATTTTTGTCTTCTCCAAATTCATAGGTTGAAATATTAACCCACAATATGATAGCGTTAAATGGTCGGGCCTTTGGGAAGTAATTGGTTCATGAGGGTGAGGCCCTCAATGGTAGATTAGTGCCCTTATCAAAAGGACCCTAGAAAACTCTCTCACATTCTTTCTACTATGTAAGGATGGAAGTCTACAGCAAAAAATCAACCATGTGGGGCTGGAGTGGTGGCTCAGCGGTTATGGCACTTGCCTGGCATGCGCAAAGACACAGGTTGAAACTCTAGCACTTAATACACAATGAAGTGTTGGAGCAATGAAAGCCACATGAAAAACTAAATAAAGTTGATTCTCTGTTTCTCTCACTTCCCTCCTCTCTCTCTTAAAACAAACAAGCAAACAAACAAAAATTCCAACCATGTTGCATCCATAATTGTAAGATATAATCCTCTGTTGTTTATTGGCTAAGTAATCTTTGATGCTTCATTATGGAAGCTTGAATTGAATAAAGCACCATCTTTCCACATTGTATTTAAAATTGTACTAATTTCAGGTACATTCTTCAGGTGTGTTTTATATGAATGGGTATATAAACACATAAAAAAGTAGGACCATCCTAAGAATACTGAAATACAGCTTGCTTTTGTTCACTTAGTGATAAGAAATGCTTTTCATATCAACAAGTACATCCCTGAATTATTATATTCCATCTATGGTTATTCTACACTATCTCAATTCCTTATTTTCTGATAGTTAAGATTTCTAACTTTGTTGTCATTTAAGAAAATGTCCTCATATATGCATCTTTTCCCATTTTGAATATTTTTTTAGGATTAATCTTTATATGAAGATTTGCTAAATCACTTTAAGACTTTTGAGCTGTCTGGACAACTTGATGGGCTTGGCACTTGCCTGTTTGTTTATGAGCCTCATAGCTGCAGCTTTACTGAAAAAAACTTCAATTCTTGGGTTTCTTATTATAAAATGATAAATTTCAAGTGCAAAGAAATGAATTTTTAAAAAACATCATTATAATCCTTTGGCTTTATGTAGGTAGATAAGCTTAAATGGGGCATGATCTAAAGGATTTGTTCATAGAAAAATAGAAAAAATATGTAAATTTTTTTCTTAAATGTATTTTTGTTGCATTTTTTGTCATAGTATTGAGTTATTGAGAAAAAGTGGCTTCACTTCCTTTCCACAGTTTTTTTCTGGGTAATGTGGGTTCAGTCTAATAACTGAGAATTTCTAAATAAGATACTAAAAGACATATTTACATCTATCTAATTCTGAGTAAGTAGGTCCTTATCCAAGACAAGAACTTTGAATTAACCAGGGTAAAATGTTCAGGATATGACATATAACTGAGCTCTGATGTTTTATTCTTCCAACAGTTCTTTTACAGAATTTGATAGTTTTCTGGACCCATTAAAAGTAAAGCTTATATTAGAGTCCTTTGTGATTGATGTCAGGTAAAAAAATTGGCAGCATGCCTCGGAATTGTGATGGCTCTTGGCAGATTGACTTCTCAAGAGAAAAATTGCCAAATGATGTTCAGCAATGATAGCATTCAGAAGACCACCCATATTCTCAATTTTAAAAGGTAATGTCAAAGTGAAAGTCAACTTTCTTTAGATATTTTCTTGGTAACTGTCACTTTGATTTTTCATGTTCTATATTGCTTTCTTCCCCTTAGAGCAAAGAAAAATTATATTTTTCTGTGAAATATGCATCCATGTCTACCCTAACACCCTTTCCAGAGGGGTCTTCCTTTACCTTTTTGGTCTTTCAACATGGGCAGGGGTGGGGTGGGGGTGAGGAGTAGGAGTTGGGAGTTTGTTAGCAATTGAAGTGACTTTCTGTCACTCTTAGAGTTCTGAAACTCAAAATATCAACCTGAAAGACATGAAGTATAAGGGATGAACAGGCTCTTTTCCCTTCAGCATCAGTCCCTTCAGTGACTTCATTGCAATGCATAATTATGGCACAGAATTTCATCAGTGGAGCACTTTATTGAGGGCAGATTAGCTAGCTAATGTTATGATATGTCCACAGAGCTGAGGGACCCTCAGGTTTCCCAGTTAAGCACTGGGGATTTGGAGATGTTAGGGCTCCAATGTGCACTTTTTTTTAGTGCTGATATTTTTTAGAGTAGTTTCTGCTTACTGCCCCTCTGTAACAGACAATCTAGACACATTCTTACATTTATCCATTGCCTCCATAGAAGTTCTTCTCTTCTGTCTTTGGAATCCATGAATTCTGGTGTTTTCTTCCAAATCTAATGATGCTAAGTAGATGTTGGACATACATAGAGCTAGTGAGTCAATGAATTGGCAAGAATGAAAAAGAGTGAGATTGGAGTAATTGATTCACATATTCTCTAGATAATGTTCCTTTTCATCACTCAAGCAAAGATATAGATGTTTAAAATGTGGGAAAAACGAGAAAAGAGCAAAAATGTGTGTTGGAAAAAGAGGTATTTGAGATCTACATTAATCTAGGTTAAAATGTGCACATTTTATCCAAACTAAAGCTATCATATTTCCTACCTATGGCTTTTAAGGAGGCAAAAAGGCTTATATCAGAAACAGAGATGTCTTAGCAACCAACAACCAATATAAAAGTTATTGGCACTGCCATCTTCTTAACCACAATCACACTATTTTCAAACTCTCCGTGTAATCTCTGCCTTTTATGTCCTTTTTAATTGCCAATTTTATGTGCATGTGTCAAGAATTCTGATGAGCGGAGGCTTCATGTTGGCATATTCAATTATATTTTTCTTTCTTCTCATTTTTGTGGCTCTGCATGCTTGTGGAGTCTCACTCAGCTTCTCTGAATCATTCCAATCTTGAGTTTTTGAGTGTGTGGTGCCTCCTACCTGTGCCTTGGTTGGATACAATCTTACTGTCATTATTCTATGTTAAAAATTTGCTTATGTCTATTGGCAAATCCACAAATATCTTTCAAATAAGGGCTGCATGCTAGCTTTGCCACATTCCTTAGGGGACCTTAATCTCTTTCAACCTACCAGTCCCATGAATGTGAGAACAAGTGCTGACCTGACTACATTGGTGTTTAACTTTAGTATCATGGTTTTTACTTGCATGGATTGAGAGAGGGTATTTTAAAATCACAAGTTGTTTGTGGATCCAAATATAAGAAATATCTTTCTCGCCTTTGTCCTTTTGTTCTTTTAGATTTTCTAATTTCTCAGCTCTTTCTCCTTCCTCCAAATACATGGAATGTATTGTCTATAGAATGTTATTTTTGTTAATACACAAGATTTCTACAAAAATCTTGTCATTAATGTTTAGGAATATGGGTGGCCTCCACTTTGTAATATACAATGGCTTAATTCTATTTGTTTATTTGTGTGGGGCATTTTATTTTTCACTCATTTAATGATGAAAACAATAGCCACAGGCTTTAATTATAGAAGTTCTGCTTTTAACTAGCTTTCCTAATTGAAGGAGATACTCCTAAAGTTTCATTTCATGAAGTTTTTTGTTTGTTGTATAAATAAATTGGTTGGGTTTTGGCCTTGTTCCTGGGAGGGATCTTCTAAAACCTGGAATTACACTAGAGTTAAGAATATCTTTGATATTTATGGAGGAACCCTCTGATCACACCTGAGTTTATGCTCAGGTGGTGACTATAATAGGCCTCTACAGAGTTTCAGAATGGGAACTGGCCATCTCAGGAAACCAACCCAGATTAGAGAGTAGAAGCTTGGGGCTTTGAGCCATGTGTCATCAGCATGACCTCTCAACCTCCAGGGGGCTGGAGATTAACTTCAGTCCTGAGGCCTTGGTAAGTTTTCTGGTTGGTGATAAACACTGATGTGCATGGAGGGTGATACATCTTGACTTTACAGAGACAGGACATAGGAACTCTGCATTTGGGATGATCTGAGATCTTTCCCTTTGTGTCTTTTGTTTTGGCTGGTTCAGATTTATATCCTTTTTGCATTGTTTTTCTAAATAAAACTTTAATTTTTATTACAGCATATACCCGAGTTCTGGGAGTTCATAATAAATTGTTGAACCTGAAGGGGCAGTGGAAAACCCTGAATTTGTAACTAGTGGGTCAGAAGAGCAATGTCCTGGCTGGGTGTGGTGGCACATACCTATAATCCCAGCAATTTGGGAGGATTACAAGTTCAAAGCCAGTCTAAGCAATTTAGTGAGGCTCTAAGGAACTTAACAAGACTTTCTCAAAATAAAAAGAGCTGAGGGTATCACTTAGTGGTTAAGCACCTATGGGTTCAATTCCTGATTTAAAAAATAAAACAAACAAACAAACAAACAAAAAACAGTGGCCTGACAACTTCTGTTCTCTTGGCTGGTATCTAAGGTGAGAGAAGTCTAGGGAAAATAGTACCCTTAACTTGTGAATTTTTTCCAGGTGGTTAGCATTAGAACTAACTGCAACGCAGGCTACAAGATCAACACCCATAAATCAGTAGCTTTCCTACACACTGACAATAATAGGGCAGAAGAAGAAATCAGGAAATCTGTCCCATTCACAATATCCCCCCAAATAATAAAATGCTTGAGAATTAATCTAACAAGTAAAAGACCTCTACAATGAAAATTATCAAACATTGAAGAAAGAAATCGAAGAAGACCTGAAAGATATTCAATGCTTTTGGTTATGCAGAATTAATATAATTAAAATGGCCATTCTGCCAAAAGAGCTACACAGATTCAATGCAATCCCCATCAAGATACCAATGTCATTCTTTACAGATATAGAAAAAGCTATTCTCAAATTAATTTGGAACAACAAGAAACCCAGAAGAGCCAAAGAATTATTAAGCAAGAAAGATGAAACACTGAATTTGCAATACCAGATCCAAAATTATACTATAGAGCTGTAGGAATAAAAACAGCAGTACTGGTATCAAAATAGGAATGAAGATCAAGGGAATAGAATAGAAGACTCTGAGACAAACCCACGAACATTTAAACATCTGATCTTTGGCAAAAGGGATCAAAATATAACATGGAGGAATGACAACCTATTCAACAAATGGTGGTGGACAAACTGGACATTCATTTCTAGGAAGCTGAAATTAGATCCTTATCTCCCACCTGGCAAAAAAATATCAAATCAAAATGGATCAAGGAACTAGAAATTAAACCAGCTATCATACAACTGCTAGAAGAAAAATTAGGACCAACACTCCAGCACATAGGAGTAGGCAACGACTTTCTCAAGATTTCCAAAGCAAAAGAATTAAAGTTAAAAATCAGTGAGTGTGATGCCATTAAACTAAATTCCTTCTGCTCTGCCAAGGAATTTTTCAAAACAGTCAAGAGAGAACCTACAGAATGGGAGATAATCAGGGCCTGTGATTCCTCCAAACAGGAGACTAACATCCAAAATTTACTGACAACTCAAAAAACTTAATATCAAAAACACGAACAATCCAATCAATAAATGGGCCAAAGAGCTAAACAGAAACTTCTCAACAGAGGACATCGAGCAAGCCAATAAATACACAAAAAAGTGTTCTAAATCATAGTAATCAGAGAAATGCAAATCAAAACTAGATTAAGAGTTCACCTCACTCCAGTCAGATTGGCAAAAATGAAGAATATAAACAATAACAGGTGCTGGAGGCATTTTGGGGAGATAGGAACACAAGCACACTGTGGGTGGAACTGCAGACTTGTGTGGCTGCTTTGGAAAGCAGTGTGGAAATTCCTCAAAAAATTAAGGATGGATCCACTGTTTGATTTAGTTATCCCTCTTCTGGTTATTTTCCCAGAGGAGTTAGAATCAGCACATTACAGTGACACAGGAAAATCAATGTTCATAGCAGCTCAATTTACAATAGTTAAATTATGGAACCAAGCCAGAATCCTCTCACTGGATGAATGGATCCAAAAACTGTTGTACAATGGAGTTTCTACTCAGTTATTAGAAACAACAATATTGTGGCCTTTGAAGGTAAATGGATGGTAATGGAAGAAATCATGCTGAGTGAAGTTAGCCAAACCCATAGTCAATGGTCGAATATTTCCCCTCATTTATGAGAGCTAGAACAAAACCCAGGATTAGGTGAGAAGCTGTCAAACTCATGCATTAGAACCAGCAAAGGCACAGCAACACATAATCTGGGCAACCATAGATATGTGGAGGGGCCAAGGGATAGGTGGGGAGGTGGAGAGAAGATAGGGAGGGATCTAGGGAGGTGATCAACAATGTAGCATACTCTTTACCCCCTTGATAATCCAAATAATACTTATGTAATCAATTAATTCTGGAAAATTCACAATCTAAACATTTATATCTGTTGTAGGGGTGAAATATAGAAGAATCAAGAGACTGGGGTGTGGGCGATGAGGGGATAATGCTAGTTTAAGAACAAGTGCATATTATATTGTCACTTTATATTCATTTATGATTGTACAATAACTCAACTCCTTAATAAAAAATTAAAGAAATATCTACAATGCTACAAATCATTGGGAACCACTGAAATGATATGATTGTCACAGAATTATTGCTCAAAAAAAGTAGTAGAAATGCTTCCAAGTAAATAGGACACAGCTACATTTTATACTGGAATAAATTGAAATGCAAAAAAGAGCTACAATTTTTGAACACCTAAATATTAAGTCACACATCCAAAAGAATCATAAATAAAGACAAGTTATTTTAAATGTTTTTTCTTATAAAATATTTTTTTCAAAAATGGTATTATGAATGAAGCCAGAAAGATGAACCTGTGAAAACATATAAGCTAAACTATTTGTAAGTACATTATGAAGAAATAAGAATTGTGAGCATCACTATTTAGTGGAATTTACTCTTAACAGATATTACAGCAGCACTACCAATTGAGAGTTCTCACATAAGTCTATTACAGTTCTCACTATAGAAAAAGTCAATTGAAGATGTGAACAACATGTAATTCATTAATCATAAAATGCAACTTTCAAGAAGACTGAAAGCAATTTAAGAGGAACATAAAATAATAAAACTATATTTAAAAAGCTTTAGAAAACTAACAGAGATGTGACAGAAAGACAGATATGGCTAAGAAACTAGATAACCTGTGATTATGTATTATTTCACTCAGAATAAAAGCCAAAGTCCTTGGAGTCTATGACTTCTTAAGGACTCTCCTCTCTTCCTCTGGGACCTGCTCTCCTGTCTTCTCTCCTTGATTACTCTACTCCAGCCACACTGACTTCTTCATGTTCTAGCTGCCACTCAAACTCAGTGGGCACACTCTGCTGGTCATATTCTGCTGGCTGCCCTCAAAATGGGCGATTAGACAACAAAACCAGAAAACATCTCCATTCCCCACTGTTCTTAATGTGCTTGTACTACTGTAATAACTACTGGTAAGAAAATGATTTTGCACTTTCTATTAATGGGTTTGATTCACATGTAATGGCCAAATAATAGCAATATATAAAAAAGGAAGAAATTATTCCTCCAAATTATATAGTCTCTTTCTATCAAAAAAATCAACAGTGTCAAGCAAAATTGAAGATAATGCAATAAAGTAAAAGATACAGACACTGAACAGAAACATTTATGTCACCACAGGAAGATGCATCTGTTGGTTTGTTTGCTGACAGGTGTTGGTAAATCCACAGACTTACTATAATTAATCTCAGTTACCAAGGGGGAAATTATCTAGTTTGGTTTCCATCAACTTTATCTATTCTTAAACAAGAAACTTGTACTGATTCCTCCTCTCCTTCTCTCTCCTTTTACTCTTTCTTTGATGCCTTACTCTCACCTCCAATCATGCTTATTTTCAAATTTACTGGTGAACTTTTAACTGCCAGATGAAATAGACCTTACTAGTCTTTGTCCAGTTGAGCTTGAAGGGTTTTTAATAGCTGACCACTAACTAATTCAAACACTCCCTTTAGGATTTTTCCCCTATGGTGTTTTTATAACACTGGCCACCTGATCTCCATGCTCAACTCTACCCACTCATTTTTGCTCCTCTGTGTTACATCTATGATTACTTACTGAAGGCTCTTGCACTTAAAGTATCACAAGTTGTCAAAGTGGACATAGCTAAAATTGAATTCTACAACACTTAACCTTCCCAGGCATCTCATATCTCTCTTGAACATTATTTCACTCTCCCAGGCAATACAACTTTGATACAAAAAGAAAATTTAATAAATAGACAAAGTCATTATCTTTCCTCCTCCAAAGAAGCTTCTTAGTGTCCTCAATGTACCTGCCTGAATATCTGCATATGCAGTATCTAACAATAACCACGCATATCTCCTTCTCCAAATGCACCCTACATTTTCCATTCCCTTCCCCACACTATTCTCTCTTCTTAGTCTCCATGCAACTCATCTCCACTGAGAAATCCTACTCATTGCTCAATTCTTATCCAGAGTCCTGGGCCAGAATGACTTTCACTTAACAATTACCTATTCTCCTTTGGCATGTGAGGTTCTTAAGTGGACAGAGACACTGGAATGCATGTCTGTTTCTACAGTTAGGTGGTGAGTCCTTAGAGAGCTGAATTCATGTCTGATTCTCATTTTAAAAAAATCTTCACAGCCCCCAGATAATGCTCATTAAATGTTGTTTTAATTAAATAGCATGAAGTCTCCTAGGCATCAGGGTACACAATAATTGGACTGATTTTTGCTTAAAGCATTTTGATCCTTTCCCCCTTATTACCTGCAATTAAATGTTAATAAAGACTTATTGGGAAAAGTGAATCATTGGAAAATTTTTAAAATGAATAAACCATAACTTAAGAGGGATGGCATTTTGCTAGAGACCCAGGCACATATTGGTATTAACTAGTCCTTTAGGCAACATTTACCTGCCCTCTAATTTACTAGATATAGAAACTGAAGAAAGTTACATAGCAAAAACTTACCCTCACATAAAAAAGACAGCATCTGACCAAACTGACAACCTTAGTTAGAATAAATATCTGCTGTCAGAGCCTGCCAAGGTATATGTTCACTCTTCCAGATCACTTGCAGGAGTGGCTTTGATGACAGATTGCAACTTGTGTCGAGGCTGTCATTATGAAAGGCATGACTGATGATTGTGCCAGGCCTGGGATTCAGAATAGGAATTCTCTGGCACTGTTCTCTGCAGGCTGGCCCCAAGCTGACTGTGTAGTCTGTTGTCTTCTTCCTCCTGTCCTCAGGGCCAGAGTTCCCTGGTATCCAACCCCTGCCCTGTCCTCACATCTACACTAGACGCTCTACACAAGATGCTCCCTCTATAATTGAAAAAGGATCAGTTATACAGGAAGGAGATATTGGAAAGATGTTAATAATGTGTATGTGCACAATGGAGTTTATTCAGTCATAAAGAAAAATGAGAAAAACGGAACATGGCAACCACCCCACCACCAGTGATCCGGAGACTCTCCTGAGTAAAACTTCATACTGCAGGAGTGGGAGGAGGTATCCAACAGTAGGACTGGGCTCTCAGTGTGTGGGATCATTACCCGCCCCCCAATTTTTTAACACCAAAGGAAAAGAGCTTTGCATTAACGAATCTAAACGATGAGTTCGTCCCACCCGTTCAACTGGCTCCACAGCTGAGGGGCGGGGAGCTATCCTGGAGGGGAGGAAACAGGGGAGTATTCTAACTTGGGCTCAGCGGGGAGCAACTTCTCAACCACACTCACAGTTTGTAACAGCTGATTCTCAAGCTCTGGGATTTAATTGCTCATGATAGCGAACCTACAGCTGTTCGTGCAACACAGCTGGATGGCTCCGCCAGCCACTTAGAGGTTTCCCTGGGGGTGGGGCTGGTCACTCACTCGGCAAAAGTAAAACCAGACCCATCCTTTACCCACGGTCTAGGGATGTCAGTCTCCACGAACAGAGAAGCAAATCTAAGTGCTGTGACCTGGCTGTCTGCCCAGGGGGCTGTGTGGGACTGCAAATCCCCATTTCAGCTTGGGGACGTACAAGTGATGGCCTCCTGCCCGCTCTCTTACACTCCTGAAATGAAGAAGTCTGTGAACAGAACTTGACTCAGTAGGGCATATTCTTCCCAAGGGGGCCACTTGCTTCAGTCTCTCCAAAAGCTGCCTGTAACTCTTGAACAAGGCAGAGTCTGACATCAGCCTCAGGAACCTTTGAACAAAAGGGGCAGCCTGGGCTCTCCTTCAGCGGCTGAATTCTCTGCATAGCCAAGTCTCCATAGGTCCTGAGCTCTCCATGTGGGACGCCCTCTAGTGGTTGCAATTGAGGACCACATAAGCACTGGCCCAGTTAGCCTGGAGCCTCCCTCACACACTTCCCTTGCTGGGACTGTGACAACCCCACAGAGCAGCTCTTGGGGCCTCTGAAGTTCACAAGAGATCAAGAGTGGGTCATCAGTGATTCCGGGGAACCTAGCTTCAGACTGGCTGCTCTCCTTGGAACAGTCAGAGTCCCACACATCTACACCAGGATCTACTAGACTCCCTACAGCTCCTGGGTCCCTGGCTTAAGAAGATCAGGAGTTTGGTCAGGCAGAAAACAATCTGTCCAGGAGTGCAGCTCAGGTGGTGCTGAACTCTATTCTCACAAGAAGCAGGAGAGGGCAGCAGAAAATTTTGAGGAGACACTCTAGGAAAACCCAAGGCCATTGGAGATTACCAAGCTGCATCTCCCCCAACAAACTTAACTGGGAAGTCTTCAGTTAGAGGGAAGATAAGAACGCATTACCCCATGGTTCATATTGACCTAGGGGGCAAAGACTCAGAATTTTCCCAACTAATGGGGTTTTTTTTCTTTTTAAATGTGTATCCTGCTTCCGTCTAGTATTTTTAACTTGTTTAACTTTTAACTTTTTAATTTTTTAATCCTTTTTTGCTTTATTGTTATTACTGAATTTGGTGTTCATGGATGTGTAGATTTTTTTGTTTGTATGTCTTGGTGATTGGCTGCTACTGTCACTGTGTCTTCTTAAATTTGACTGCTGTCTTCATAGTGTTGGAGGCCAACCAGGAAATCGCTTCATAGCAAACTAGCCCTCAGTCTCCTTGGGTTGAAGAGAACCACGCCCCATACTAACCTCTTCTTCCCTTGTTCTCTGGCAATTCCTAAAATATATGTTGTTCTCTCTCTCATCCTCATCCGAAGTCTTTACCCCACCCGCATCCCATTTCTATGTTTTCCTTATTCCTAATTGAATAACCTACACCACCCTGAACCCTTGTTCCTCTTTATTCTAAGTCAGGAGTTCTAAACTGCCACCCCCAACTCACCTCCTTGGGTTTCTAGTCATTTCTTCTCCCCACTTACAGAGGCCCTGCTAACTGAAGAACGGAGCATTCTTCAAAATGGGTACTTGCTTGCTTTCATAGTATATTGTGAGAGCTCTCATCAAAGAAAACTACCCCTATCGGTGCTAATCATCATCATAATTATTTTAGCTGAAACTGTCTACTATATGCACTTATAGGCTCTCAGTTCCTCACTGATTTGACTGGCAGCTATAGGTCTGAGCTGCCAAACAGGACTCCATCCCAATGAAGTAAAGCCATAAGAAGCTCCAATTACCACTACAAGAGTAATATAATCAGTCTTCAAGATACAACCCCTGTATCTGAAAATGAGGAAAAGGGGAAATAACACTCCTCCCCAACCTCACAGCTCTCCACCCAAGGACTCAAAGGTCAGAGCTCTAGATGAAAACCAAAGAAATTGTATCAACATTATGATCAGTAATTCAATCAAAGAGTTGAAAGAAGAATTAAGGAAAGATCAGAGATCAATTTCAAGTGACGAGAGACAACTTTTATAAGGAAATAAGGGTGCAATTCCAAGAGATGAAAGATCAGCTTTATAAAGAATTAGAAACCCTGAAAAGAGATGTAGAAGAGATATCAGAATTGAAAAACACTGTCAACTAAATCAAATCTTCAGTGGAAGATACTACACCAGAGTAAACTCCTCTGAAAATAGAACCTCAGCCCTTGAAGAACGTACATCAGATAATGAAGATAGGCTAAGCAGTGTCGAGTTCAAGGAGGACAGACAAGAGAAGAAACTTACAATACATGACCAGAACTTCCAAATAATATTTGACGAGATGTGGAGAAATAACCTGAGAGTCGTTGGGCTGGATGAAAACTCCGAACAGTAAACAATGGGCATTAAAAATCTTCTAAGTGAAATTATAAAGCAAAACTTCCCTTGCATTAGAATTGACCCAGAACATCACATCCAAGATGCTTATAGGACACTAAACCAGCCTAATCAAATGAGAAATTCACCAAGACATATCATATATAAAATGAATAATAGAAATTAAAGAGAGAATTCTAAAGGCAGCTAGAGAAAAGCCCCAAATCACATTCAGAGGCAAACCAATTAGGATCACTATGGATTTTTTAGATCAAACAATGAAGGCCAGAAGAGCTTGGAATAATATTTTCCAAGCCTTGGAAGATAACAATTTTCAGTAAAAAATAATATACCCTGCAAAACTCAGCTTTAAATATGATGGGGAAATTAAATACTTCA
>PVKS010042816.1:0-15234 GCA_004027875.1 Aplodontia rufa | reverse complement strand
TTTTTTTTTTTTTTTTTTTTTTTTTTTTAAGGAGAGAGGGACAGGGAGAGACAGAGAAAGGAAGAAACAACTTTATTTAGTTTTTTACATGGCCTTAGTTGCTCCAACACTTAGTTGTGTACGTGGTGCTGGGGTTTGAAACTGGGTCCTCGTGCTTGCCAGGCAAGCACCGAAACCACTGAGCCACCGCTCCAGCCCCTCTCCCTCTCTCTTAAAGGAGAAAAAAGGAAAGAAAAGAAATTTGGAGCAAGGCTACTTGGGAGGCTGAGGCAGGAAGAATGCAAGTTCAAGGCCAGGCTCACCAACTTAGTGAGACCCTATCTCAAAAAACAAAATGAAATAAGGACCAGGGATGTAGTTCAGTGTAAAGTGCCCATGGGTTCAATCCCCAGTACCTATGCACACACGTGTGTGCAAACACACACACATTCACAAACATTAAAGTGAGGAATGTGGCTATCCCTAAATCAAAAAATATAAGTAAAAGGACACATAGAAAAAGTCCATTATTCCCATGTGTGGATCAGCAAGGGGTACGGGAACTACAGCCACATAGGAGAACGGCAAGATGGTCAATTTCTGTTCCTTTCTTTTTTCTACCTTTAAAGCTATAAAACAGGAGCAATTACAGAATTATAGCCTTTTTACTTTGCCAGTCAAGTCCATTTGCCTTTGTGGAGCAAAGCCAGCGCAGCTCACACTCCCATGCTAAGGCAGGGCACAGCAAGAGCTCTGAAAATCTGAAGAGAGTAGCCAGGTCGATTAGGAAAGGGCACTGGCCTGGCTAACCTCAAGTTGTCACAATAAAAAAGAAATCTTAAGCAGTTACCCAATTCCCTGAAGATGGAAAAAAAAAAAAAACAACCTCAAGTCTCACAATGTAAACCTCCACTAAATTTAAACTTTTCCCGTCTCTATTGAAATGTTTTTTGTTTTTGTTTGGTTTGGTTTTTGGTGGTACTGTGGACTGAATCCAAGGCTTCACGAAGTGCTAGGCAAGCACCCCACCACTAAGCTCCAATTCCAGCCCTTTTCTTCTTTTGTCACAAGTTCTTGCTAAATTGCCCAGGCTGGCCTCAAAGTTGCAATCCTCCTGCCTCAGCCTTCCAAATAGTTGAGATTACAGGCCTGCACCATCATACCCAGCTTTTTTTGGAGACAAAATGTTGCTCAGGCTGGTCTTAAACTCCCAGGCTCAAGTGAGCGTCCCACTTCAGTCTCCCAAGCAGCTGAAATTACAGGCATGTGCCACGTCACGTAAACCCTTCGAATTTGAGAAACGATACCAGAATTCCAAACAAATACATTTTTAAAATGAAAAAAATGGGAACTGTAATCCATACAGTAACACTAAAATAGTTATGCAGAGTCAATAAATTAAAATGCACTTCTACAACAATGAACTAGCTGGGCATGGTGGCACACACCTGTAATACCAGCGGCTCAGGAGGCTGAGGCAGGAGGATCACAAGTTCAAAGCCAGTCTCAGTATTAGGATGGCCTTAAGCACGTTAGTGAGATCCTGTCCTAAAACAAAGAATTAAAACATGGGCTGGGGATGTGGTTCAGTGGTTGAGTGTCCCTGGGTTCAATCCCTGGTTTAAAAAAAACAAAGAAATGAGAAAAACTAGCAAAGCCAAAGTTGGTTTTTTGAAAATCAGATCATCAAAACTAACAGACCCTTAGAGCTGGATTGATAAGGAAAGATGTACCTAGAGATGTACCTCAATGATACAGTACTTGCCTAGCAGGAGCAAGGTCATGGGTTCCATTGCCAGAATCAATCACAAAAACTAACAAACAAAAAGAAATTATAAGAATCAGAATAAAAAGTTGTTTCCACCACAGTGTCTACAGACATGAAAAGGAAAGGACTATTACAAAAACTTTGTCAACAAACCTGACAACTTGGGCCATATGGATGAAATTCTCTGAAAATATAACTTATCTAAATGATACAAGATGAAGCCAAAATCTCAGTAGCCCTGTATTTAAGAAATTATTATAAAAAAATCAGACTGAGTGCTGCGCTGCATGCCTGTAATCCCAGTGACCTAGGAGGCTAAGGCAGGAGAATCCAAGTTTGAGGACAGCCTCAGCAAATGATACCCTGTCTCAAAAAATAAAAAGAGCTGGAGGTGTAGCTTAGTGGTAAAGTGCCTCTGGATTCAATTCCCAGTACCCCACACCCTCAAAAAACAAAAAAAAAGTCTTCTGAAGAAAACTTCACACCTAGATGGTTTCACCCATTAATCCTATGAATGCATTAATAAAAAAAAGGGACAGTTAGGATTGGGTTATTAAAAAACAGCTTTTAATATCAATGAGAATACTGGCTACAAGTCCACACTAGAGACTACGCAGTAGACTACACACAGGGATTCGGCTCTGATGAAATTCATTTCTTCTTTCCTTTCAAAGGCTTGGCAAATAAAGCTGGATCAATTTGCTCTTTTGCCAATCCTCGGACAGAGAAGAGTCTTGCTGCCCGTTCCTGTAATGTCCCCCCGCACTTCAGGCCAAGGGCCATCAGTTCACTCTTGAGTTTTTCCAAGCCAAGTAACTCCAGTTCTGCAGCACAGCTGAATGTCAGTAAATCCAAAGCTTCCTGACCAAGAACCTGTGGGGAAAAGAAAGAAACTATTTAAAACCAGCTTCTTTTTCTCAAGTTAGAATTTTTAACTGTTAGCCAGGGGCCTTTAATCCCACAGCTTGGGAGGCTGAGGCAATAGAATCCTAAATTCAAAGCTAGCTCAGCAATTTAGCAAGACCCTGGCCCCTGAGCAACTTAGTGAGACCCTGTCTCAAAATAAAACATTAAGGGGCTGGAGCGGTGGCTCAGTGGTTAGGGCACTTGCCAGGCATGCGCAAGTACATGTGTTCAAACCCCAGCACCCGTATACAACTAAGTGTCAGAGCAACCAAAGCCATGTGGAAAACTCAATAAAAATTGATTCTCTCTCACTGTCCTTCTCTCTTTAAAAAAAAAAAAAAAAAGGCTAGGGATGTGGTTCAGTGGTTAAGCGCCCCAGGTTCAATCCCTTGTAACAACAACAACAATCTGTAAACTACATTCTGTTTTTCAAGAAACTGTCATTTGCCATAATTTTTTTTTAAAACAGAGTGAATTTTATTTTTTCTTCTGGTTTTTGTTTTTTCTCCACTTAGCTGTGTTTGTGGTGCTGGTTATCAAACCCGGGTCTTCATGCATGCCAGACAAGCACTCTACCCACTGAGCCACCTCTTCAGCCCTTGTTTAAATTTTAATATCATCTAGATGCTACTCCACGTGCATTCTGAATACACATAATAAACTAATTTTTATTTTTTTCTCCTTTTTTTTGTGCTAGGGACCATTTAAATCCATTTAAATACTATCTGTAGCTTTATTTTAAATCAAATTTAATATATTTTTTATTTTAAAGAAGGAGAGGCCTGGGGTTGGAGCAGTGGCTTGGCGGTTACAGCGTTTGCCTGGCATGCGCAAGTACACAGGTTCAAACCCCAGCACCCACTACTAAATGTTGGAACAATGAAGGTCATGTGAACAACTCAATAAAAACTGATTCTCTGTCTCTCTCTCTCTCTCAAAAAAAAAAAAAAAAAAGAAAAAAAGAAAGAGAGGCCTGGGGCAGTGCCTCAATGGTTATGGTGCCTGCCTGGCATGGACACTGGTTCGAACCCCAGCACCACGTATATAACAAAGTGTCGGAGCAACAAAAGCCACATGAAAAATGAAATAAAAGTGATTCTCTCTTTTTCACTCTCTTGAAAGAGGGAGAGGCAGAGAGAGATAGAATCAATTTTATTTATTTTTTTATCTGGCCTTTGTTTCTCTGACACTTAATTGTGTATGTGGTACTTGATTCAAACCTGGGTCCTTCCACATGCCATGCTCCAGCCCCAGCTTTTTATTTTGAGACAGTGTCTAAGTTGATAACGCTGGTTTCAAGCTTGTGATTTTCCTGTCAGCTTCCCAAGCTGCTGATATTACAGGTGTGTATCACTGCAGTGAACTTTAACTCATTTTTCTCAACTTTAGCCAGGATAAAGCTCCTAACATTGGCTAGGCTTGGTGGTATGTACCTGCAATTCCAGCAATTTGGGAGGCTGAGATAGGAGGATCATCAATTTGAGGCCAGCATCAGCAACTTAGCGAGACTCAAGACTAAACCAAAACCTCCTACATAACATAAAAATCGCATGCCTAACGCTAGGGATGTAGCTCAGTGGTAGAACTCTTGCCTAGCATGTATGAAGTCCCAAGTTAAATTCCTAGCACCACAAAAAACAAAAACAAACCACATGCTTACAACTCCAGAGATAGTGAGGTCAAATTAAAGCACTTAGCATAAAAGATTTCAATATCCTCCCTAGAAAGGACAATCTATGTATTTTTGCTTATTTTTTTGGGGGTAGGGGAAGGTTCTGGTTAACAAATGACAAGCAGGTTGCTCCTATTCTAAAAAGCAAACCATTAACTCAGAGGGTAAACATTAAAGATTTTTGCTCAAAGGTATTCCATTGTAGGCAGAGAATAATTACTCATCTATGGGAAAGCATGACAACAAAAATGATGTTTTTTAAAAGCTTAAGATTTAAAGATACAGGGCTGGAGTGGTGGCTCAGCCGTTATGGTGCTTGCCCAGCATGTGAGAGTACGCAAGTTTGAACCCCAGCATCATGTATACAACAAAGTCTAGGAGCAATGAAGTACATGTGAAAAACTAAATGAAATTGATTCTCTCCCTCTCTCTCTCTCACACTGTCCTTCTCTCTTTAAGAAAAAAAAAGATTTCAAGATACACTTAAAAAGGAATGGCACTTTCTCTTTTGTTACAAAGATCTTTATATCTAGCTGACAATTATTGACCTCACACAAAATATATACAACTGAGTTATTATTTGTTGTTGTTGTTTTGTTTTATTTTAGTACTGGGGATTGAAATCAACAGCATTCAACCACGAGCCACACCCTCAGTCCTTTTTATTTTGCAACAGGGTACTAAGTTACCCAGGTCCTCACTAAATTGCCAAGGCTGGCTTTGAACTTGAGATTCTTGTGCCGAGGCCTCCTGAGCTGCTGAGATTACAGGCATGTACTGCCATGCCTTGCCGAGTAGTAATTTAGTGACAGAAAATATGAACACCAATAAAATCTAAAGTGTCATCTATCATAATGTACCCTTGTTATTTTATGCATTAAAAAAGAATACCTGCATTCAGTGGTGCACACCTGTAATCTGAGAGATCAGGGAAGCCAAGGCAGGAAAATTCTAAGTTCAAGGCCAGCTGGGGCAACTTACTGAGACCTGGTCTCAAAATGAAAGATTAAAAAAGAATTGGGGATGTGGCTCAGTAGAACACCTTTCGATTCAATCTCCAGTATTGCAAAAAAGGAGGGAGGGAGGGAGGGAGAGGAAGAGACAGGGAGGGAAGAAGAGGTAGAGGGAGAGGGGGGAGGGAGAGGGAGAGGGAGAGAGAGAGAGGGAGGAAGGACCAATTAAGCTACCATGTATTATACATCTGACATCAGAGATGATAAAATGAAAAACGTGCATTTCAGAACTAATGTAATATGGCTCCAAGGACACCACCTAGTGGCAAGACAATATAAATATTAGAGCTTAAAAAAACAGCCTCTAGCTCCTCCATCATATGTACTTTCTAGTATTAAACACACCTTTCACTAAGCAGCTGATATGTAAAAAAGCACATTTCCATTTTAATGACTTATGGAAATTAAATGGATTTGGCTCTAGACACTGACCCAAAATGAAGTAAGTACGTACTGTGTTTCCTATCTGGCTTTCCTCCAGTTTGGCAATGGGAATGTTTTCTCTATCTTCTCCAGGAGCTACCTTGGCAGCTATTTCTCCATCAGTCATTTCTTTTGTCTCTTCATCCTTACTCGGTCCGGCACCAGCTGCTTTCCTTTCTGTGGGTTCTTGACACTCTACTTCCTTTCTCTCCTGGGTCTCTGCTTCTCTAACCGTGTTCCAACCCCTGTGCTCCTTGGTAGATGTTCCTCCCAGGTCTACACACGAGTCTTCTGAAATACACTTCCCAGAGTCAATTACTGGGCTCTGCACTTGTTCTGATAATCCAAGGTCCGTACTCAATTCTTTCATCCTCTGAGAACTGCTGGGAAGTACAGCTACCATCTCAACGTCATCACTGCCGTTTTTCGGAGTGGAGTTCATTCCTGAAGTACTAGGTGTGTCTTCTCTGTCATCATCTGAGCTCTCAGAACTGGATCCCTCAGCAGTTTCTAGTCCTTCCATGCCCAACCTGTCAGAAATAATGGAAAGGTTCAATACCATTTATAGCTTCTATTTATGAGTATGTATGAATTTACTGTACTGACAAATGAACCCGGGGTGCTTCACCACTGAGCTACATCTCCAGTCCTTTTTTATTCTGAGAGTCTTGCTAAGTTGCTGAGGCTGGCCTCAGCCTCCCGAGTCAATGGAATTATAGGCTTATGCCACTGCAACTGGACTATAGCTTCTATTTAAAGAGTTGTGGGATCTCCAGGAAACAGACTGTCTGAATATGCCAGCCTGAGAGGGAGAATAGGTCAATTTCAGAAAAAGATATTCCAGAGGTATAAATAGAAGGGAAAAAAAATCTGGGGACTGGAACCAACCATTCAAAAAATCCAATAGGGGGCTGGAGCAGTGGCTCAGTGTTTAAGTCGCTTGCCTGGCATACATGAGGACGCAGGTTTGAATCCCAGCACCAGGCACACAATGAGAAGCCACATGAAAAACTAAAAAAACAAAAAAAAACTTTAAAAAAAAAATCTCAATTCTCTTTTTCTCTTTCTTTAAAAAAAAAAAAAATCCAATAGGATCTCCCCTATCCTCCACCCCTTTTTTGGTCAGGATCATCTTTTTTTTAAAGAGAGGGAGAGAGGGAACGAAAGAATCAATTTTTATTTAGTTTTTCATCTGGTTTTTGCTTCTCAGTTGTATATGTGGTGCTGGGGGTTGAACCCGGGTCTTCGTGCGTGCCAGGCAAGCACTGTAACTGCTGAGCCATCACTGCTTTATCCTCAGGATCTTGTTTTAAGAGTTGAAATCCCAGCAACTTGAGAGGCTAAGGCAGAGGATCACAAGGGCAAAGCCAACCTCAGCAACTTAGGCCCTGAAACACTTAGGCAAGTGTCTGAAAATAAAAACTAAGTGCCTTTGGGTTTGATCCCCGTTACAAAAAAAAACAACCACACTATATCAAGCAAAAGAAGCCAGGCATGAAAGATGAAAGGTTGTATCATATCTCTGGAGAAGCCTAAACCACCGGAACAAACTGATCACATTGGTGGTCAATGGTTGCTATAGTCTATGGGTACCATTAACTGTAGTGGCATATGGGAACTATTGAAGCTGATAAAAACCTGCTATCATGATTGTGGTTATGGTTACATGACTATATATTATATATTTTTCGAAATTCATGGAACTAGCCAATCAAATCGGATGAAATTTTCGATATATAGACTGTACCACTAAAAAACCACAATAAATTTTAAAAATACAGGTAATGCCACTTCCTTGTCTTTCAGGGACATTTAATTCTCATCTCAGAAAGAACACACAGAATTCTCGGCTGAATTCAAGAGTTACATGACCTTTGGTTAATAATTCTTCTGTCTCCAAAGGGGAGACCAACAAAGAAGCAAGATCCACCTCCACTCACCATTTTCTAGAACTTGGCCCAAGGAAAGTCAGCTGGCAACCAGAGGGCCAAAAGAACTATCAGAAAAATGATAAAAAAAAGAAAAAGGGCTGTTATGTTTTTCATCCATAAGTACAACAGCGGTGAAGACTCAGTAACAATAGTGGAAAGACAGAAAAATCAAGTACAGCTTGACTTTTAGCAGGAATTTCTGAAATTAACTTTTCAGAATAATTATACTTCACTCCAAAAATAAATAAATAAAATTGTTTAAAAAAATCCTTCAGATTCTCTTACTGGCATTTGGAGCACACAGCATTACTAGTGTGAACATGTAATAATCATCAAAACCTGAAGACTGAAGTACTCTGGAAAATCTCCAATCTCCCATCAAAGATTACTTAAAAATGTGTTTATGTAGGCCAGGCATGGTGGTGCATGCCTGTAATCCTAATGGCTTGGGAGGCTGAGGCAGAAGGATTGCAAGTTCAAAGTCAGCCTCAGCAACTCAGCAAGGCCCTCTCACACATAAAAAATAAATAAATAAATAAAATAAAAGAAGGGCTGGGGATGAGGCTCAATGGTTGAGTGCCCCTGGGTTCAATCCCAGATACCAAAACAAAAGTGCTTATGTGAAATAGACAAGGAAATATATCACATCAGTCCTCAAAGATCAATCTGAAATGAAAATGAAAGACACTTACCAAAAGCATTTCCTTTTCTTTGCACCAGCTCCTTGGTCTGTTTGTGATTTGCTAGGCCGCTTCCGATTCTCATTGATTTCTGCGGATACCATCTTGCTGGAGGCAGCTTGCATACCTACCCAGAAATTTAACAAGTTTCTACTATCAGGGCCAAGTTTAAGGAAATTATATAATCTAGACTGCAAGAGAAGCTGAAATCTAAAGTTCTAGAACTAATGTCCTTTTTTTTTCTTTTAAAAGAGAGAAGGACAGTGAGCAAGAGAGAGAGAGAGAGAAATCAACTTTTATTGAGTTTTTCACATGGCTTTCGTTGCTCTGACACTTAGTTGTGTATGTGGGTGCTGGGGTTTGAACCCGTGTACTTGCGCATACCGGGCAAGCGCCATAACCGCCGAGCCACTGCTCCAGACCTTAATGCTCTTAATATACCAACATTTCATATGGTCAAAATTAGACAAATTTCAAATTTGCAACGATTTCAAATAAACACCTGGTTCTGGAACCAGTTGACCAGTTGTTTTTGGTACTGGGGAGTGAACCTAGGGATGTTTAACCACTGAGCCACATCCCCTTTGAGACAGGGTCTTGCTATGTTGATGAGGAACCAGATTTTTAAAGCACCAATGCCCAATTTGTAACTCTGAGGCTGTCAGGTTCATATCTAGTCCTCTCCAAATTTTAATTACTCATTTTCTTGTGTTACCTATTTGCAGACATTTGTGCTTCCCTGTAATTTCACCTTTTTTTTTTTTTTTTTTTTTTTTTTTTTTTTTTTTTTTTTTTTTTTTTTTTTTTTTTTGTTATCTGAGGATCAAACCTAGGAGTTCTACCATTGAACAACATCTCCATTCTGTTTTATTTTTTGAGACAAGGTCTCACTAAATTGCCCAAGCTATCCTCAAACTTGCAATTCTCCTGCCCCAGGCTTCTGAGTAGCTGGGATTACAAGCATGTAGCACCATGCCCAGCTGTAAAAACTTTTTCTGAAGGAACAGATTCCTTTTTATTCAACTCTACAAATAACAGGAGACTACCACAATGCTTTGGATACTAAAAAATTAGTGAGAATTATTCTCATTAAAAACCATTTAAAAATTTTCTGGGCATGGTGGTGTATGTCATAATCCCAGCAACTCAGGAAGCTGAGACAGGAGAACAACAAGTTCAAGGCTAGTCTCAGCAACTTAGTGAGATGTTGTCTCAAAAATTAAGAATAAGGCCTGGGGATACAATTCAGTAGTAAGGCACCCCTGGATTCAATCCCTAATACCAAAAAATTTTTTTTCAAATTGACCTAAAATTGGAAACAAATACAATGAGATCTAAAGAAGAATATGCTTATCCCAACACACAAACATAAAATGTGTTCTTACGTAGAGCCCATGGAATTCAGGGGTTAAGTATGCCAATCATGTGTGTATATGCTTTGTTTGCAGGGAAGGGAGCTTAAAATATATTATTTGTTTTTAAAGGGTAAGGTTCTGAGGTTTTCAGTAGATTCTCAGAAGTCTGAGACTCCCAAAATGCTTAAATCAGCTTTTTGTATATGGTGTGGAACAATCTGAAACTGCAGGATTCAGGGGTGCCTGTGACCTGTGGACAACAATAAGGAATACTCATTCTCACCTTTAAGAACGGAATCCTCCAGTCGCTCAGCCATCTCGTGGCACTGCTGCTGGTAGTCAGGGCTGGTGAAGCAGTGCTTGGGTTCTGCAAGCTTCCGCTGTAGCCGCTCCAGGCGCCTCTGCTCCTTTTCAGCCTCCCGCTCAGCTTGTTGTTTTACCCATTCAGCCATTCTGAGGAAGAGGGAGAAGAGGTATCACTGAATGGATGCATTATACATGGTTATGTGTTTATATCAACAACAGACTGTATATATCTCATAGTGGCCCAGAAAACTATAATGGAGCTGAAAATGTCTACTGCCTAACGATACCACAGCCACTGTAACCCTGCAGCATGAGGCATTACTCATATATCCCTGGTGATTCTGCTGTAAAAAAACCTACTGTCCTGCCAGTTGTCTATCAATACAGGACATACAATTATGTACGCTACATAATCCCTCATGATAATAAATGACTAACTGGTTTATGTATTTAACATACCATACTATTTGTTATTATTTTATTTTTGTGTGGGGATGGAACCAGGTCCTTGCATATGCTAGGCAAGTGATCTACTACCAAGGTATACTCCAGTTCCATTATTTTAGAGTATATTTCTGTTTATTAAAAAGAAAAAAAGAAAAGTACCATAAAATAGCGTGCCTTGTTTAGGTAGGAGTATCCTCATGCATCTCATTTACTGAGTCTTTTGACTACATCAAGCGATCAACCTACACCATCTAGGTTTGTGTAAATACACTCTGATGCTTGTACAACAAACCCATCCAACAAGGCACTTTTCAGAACAAGTTTCCATCATTAAGCAATGCATGACTGTATATATACAATACTCTCCAGACAGGCTGAAGCAGTGGCTCAGTGGTTATGGTGCTTGCCTTGAATGTGCAAGGATGCAGATTCAAACCCCAGCACCACATACACAACTAAGTGAAAGCCACATGAAAAACTAAATAACCAATGATTCTCTTTTTCTCTCTCTCTCACTGTCCCTCTCTCTTAAAAACAAAACAAAACAAAAAACTCTCCAGACAAATCAATGAATTGTGATATTTCCCCAGAAAGGTGTGCCATACTTATTACTAACATACTATAATGGACTTAACTAAAACCCAAAGATGATAATAAAAAATGGAAAAGGTTAAATCAAACATAATGTAGAAGGTAAATATTTTAAGTTTATATTTCTGATATGCATACCTATACGTACAATTCACTAGTGAAAGTATGCTGTCTTCAAAAAACCAAAAAAAGGTGGGTGTCTTACGCTTTTTCATGATTGACATCTCGTAATCTCCTTCCGCTGAGATCCCGGCAAGCTTCTCGATTGGTTGTCTTCTCAATCTGAGCACCAAGTGCTCGGAGCATGGATCCAAAACCTGTGCCAAAATGTTTGGAGAAAGCAAGTTAATACGTGTTCAAAGAAAAATACAAGACATATTTGTGAAAAAGTCTACCAAGATTAAAAGATTAAAAGTTACCTATCTCTATATTCTTTTCTTTCTTTCTTTCTTTTTTATAAGGAGATGGACATGAAGGTGAGAGCCCAGGCAGCAAAGGCAAAAAGATCAATAAATTGGATTTAACCTCAAACCTTTCACCCTTGACTTAATAGTTCTAAAATGCTGTATTGTACAGTGGAGATACTTAATGGGCTTTAGCCAGTGCCAGAGATATCAAGATTCCTGGATTAATAATTTAAGAATTACATGGTGATCCAGGTGTACACGTAATCCCAACAACTTGGTGGGCTGAGGCAGGAGGGTTGCAAGTTTAATACCAGCTTCAGCAACTTTAGCAAGCAACTTAGTGAGAACCTGTCTTAAAGTAAAAAATAGAAAGGCCTGATGATGTAGCTCAGTGGGTTCAATCCCTGTTCGTTTCAAATTCCCCAAAAAAGAATTATGTGGTGAGATTGTTTTAATTAGTTTAAAAGGAAAGGTAACTTGAAGCTGTCAATGGTGGATGACATACTTAATTCTTATGGACACAAATTCAAACAGCAGAATTATTAGTCTGAAATGCTCTGAAAAACTAAACCAAACCACAATATTCTTTTCTTTTTTTAAAAAAGAGGGACGTAATAGAGAGAGAGAACAATTTTATTTATTTTTTCATGTGGCTTTCATTGATATGTGGTACTGGGGTTCGAACCTGCATCCTCACACATGCCAGGCAAGCGCCGTAACCACTAAGCCACTGCTCCAGCCCCAAGCAGGTAAAGTCTTGATAAAAGTGGAAGATCTGATTTTTTTTCATAGCAGAGACTTTATTTTAAGAAACTAAGAGAGCAAAGCATAGGGAAAAGAGCAGACTTCCCTCAGAGTGGGAGAAGGGGACAGAGCCCATATCTGATTGTTTTAAAGCTACTCTTCAGCAAATGGGAGAGACTAATGGTCATTTTTCTTCATCTAATCTTCCCTGAAGTTTTAGAACCTAGGTTCCTAAGACCAATCTGGCTGGAGGTATAATGTACATCACACAATTATTTCTTCCTCAAAAAGAATAAAAGAGGAAATATTCAAAATTAGGTAATAAAAGATTTCATAAGGCAAAACAAAGCTAGCATACTTCAGAGACCAAGGAGCTTGTTCATTCAAAACATTGCTAAAGACTACAGATGTGATATGACTAAGTAATCAACATTCTTGTCTTACCTCCTTTCCCACCACGAAGCCTGGGTTCCAAACTGTAAACAGCTCCATGCTGTACTGTGTCATCGGTGCTAACCAGGGCTCCATTGCATTTCACAAAGAAGTATTCCACTGGAACAGCCTAGAGACAAAGCTGGCTTTTTAATACCATTTCCTACAGGAAAGGATCTAACCTATTACCTTTTTATTTCAGTAACAAGTAGATAATGTATTCAAACAGTATTTGTTAAGCTGAAAGTGAAAAGTACTAAAAGAAGAGTAACCTCATTTGATGCATTCTGGATATATTTTCTTAATATTACCTAATCAGGGCTTAGGATGTAGCTCAGAGGTAGAATGCTAAGATGCACAAGCCCTAGGTTTGATCCCCAGCATTACCAAAAAACAAAAAACAAAAAAAACCCCAAAAACCCCTATCAACGCATGCACTTAATATCACCCGATCATGGTATCTAAAACCTTTATTTTAGTCTTTTTCAGTAGACATAAAAGCCTTCTTCTCTAATAGGTCACATTATACAGGGCTCAGATCCATGAACTCTGGAGGTGCTCTTTCCTCTGATGTTTTTAAAAACAGGTAAAAACAAGTTAACATTAAGACTGAAACCCTGGGCTAGAGCGGTGGCTCAGAGGTTACAGTGCTTGCACAGCATGTGTGAGCATGCAAATTCAAACCCCAGCACTACGTACACAATGAAGTCTCACAGCAATGAAAGCCATATGAAAAACTAAATAAAACTGATTCTCTCTCTTCTCACTGTCCCTCTCTTTAAAAAAAAAAAAAAAAAAAGAGTGAAACCCTGAAAAGCATATGAAAAAGGAGGTGAGTTAGAGACAACTAACTTTTTTTCTTTTTTTAAAAAAAAGATGGAGAGAGGAAGAGAAAGGAGAATCAGTTCTATTTATTTTTCCATCTGGCCTTTGTTTGTCCAACATTTAGTTGTGTATGTGGTGTTGGGATTTGAACCTAGGTCCTCATACTTGCCAGGCAAGCACTCCAATCACTGAGCTACCACTCCAGCCCCACAAGTACCATTTTTAATCAACATATATAAACTTCAATCTTTTTAGGACCGACTGGCAGCCAGTGCTTGTAACTTTGCTGGTGTCCCCAATTTATAGCCCAAGCAAGCCCAAACTCACTCTGTACATATCAAACACTCTCAGATAAGTAATGGAAATAAAATATAGACGTCTTTCTAAATAAGTTTCTGATGCTGCAAAATAAAACAGTATTCTTCCAAGTTACATGAAACTAGTAATTACATAGTTAAATCTATAACATCAGGAAAGAAATCTAAAACATTAACAGAAAAGGAAAAATTATGGGCTGGAGCAGTGGCTTGGCAGTTACAGTGCTTCCTGGCATGTATTAGTACACAGGTTCGAACCCCAGCACCATGTACACAACAAAGTGTTGGAGCAATGAAAGTCACAGAAAAGCTAAATAAAATTGGTTCTTTCTCTCACTCACTGTCCCTTTCTCTGTTAAAAAAAAAAAAAAAATTGGCATCTTCCTGAAGCCAAAACTACAATTAATTCTAAACCATATCATATAACTATTTCAAAAGGAATCACTCACTCACTCATTCATTCATTCAACAACTATTCAGTGCCTATTATCTATCTGTCCACAACTTTTCAGGTATTGGGATAGTAGAGCAAATAGAAAAAAAAAAAATTCTGCCCCATGAAGCTATCATTCCAGTAAGGAAAAAAAAATAATGAGCCAAAAAAATTTACATATTATGTCAAGTGGTAATAAACAGGACAAAGGGACAGGTACCATGGTCATCTACTTATATTCCTAGGCAAGGAAATCTCTGATCAAGTGATATTTGAGCAGGGAATTAAACGAAGTAAGTAAGCAAGCCATGAAGTTTTCTGGGGGAAGAGCATCCCAGATAGAAGCATCAGGCAAATGCAAAGACCTGAAGCAGAGAACACTGTGGAGCATGTCTGTAATCCCAACTACTCAGGAGGTTAAGCCAGCAAGAACAACACAAGTTCAAGGCCAGTCCAGGCAACTTACCAAGCAAGACCCTGTCTCAAAGTAAAATTTTAAAAAGGGTTGAGAATGTAACTAAGTGGCACAGCACTTGCCTAACATTCGCAAGGCCCTGGGTTTATACCACACCCACACACACACACACACACACACACACACAGAAACCTGAAGCAGGAATAAGCTTCAAGTACTTCAGAAGAGCAAAATGGCCAATGTGGTCGGAATGAAATAAATACAGGAGAATGACAAGGCATTAAAATCTACTGTAAGGACTTCAGTTTTTACAAGTATTGCAAAGATTAAAGTTATGCTTTTAAAGGATCACTCAAGATGTTGAACTGGAAATAAGGCTACCAAAGCAGAAATATCAGTGAGACATTTCTGTGACAATCCAGATGAGAAATGAAGGCTATTTCTGCCAAGGTGGTAATGACAGAAGACAATAAAAAGACTGAGGAGCTGCACACGCCTGTAATCCCAAGGGCCTGGGAAGCTGAGGCCAGAGGATCACAGGTTCAAAGCCAGACTCAGCAACTTGGCAAGACTGTTTCAAAAAAAAAAAA
>PVKS010042814.1:0-15216 GCA_004027875.1 Aplodontia rufa | reverse complement strand
CAGGCCTATTCACACCAAATCAAGGGGTTACCTGCTTGAACAGAGGTGGTTGGCACCACGTAAGGAGAGTAAAAGAAGCACATCACCAGAATCTAATCATTTCCCTTTGGACCTTGCAACAAGAAAGGCTCTGGAACTACTTCCTCCTTGGGAACTGCCCTCTCTGAAGTCAGAGCTGTGGTACAGGCTGGTTCTTCAAGGCCCTTCTATAGGGTGGATCCCTGCAGCAGGTGGTCAGCAACAGTCTGGCTCTGCTAGTTCCTCGTCAGTTTCTCACACACATGCACACATATAACAGAAAAACAGGACAGAATGCAAGCAGACAAATTTTCTGTATTATACATGGCCTTCCAAATAAAATCCAAAAAATACAATTAAAAAAGATTCAGAGAGGAGCTGGAGCGGTGGACCAGCAGTAGAGCCTGGTGTGTGTAAGGACCTGGATTTGAACCCCAGCACCACATACACAACTAAGTGTCAGAAAAAAACTCAAACACCAGTTGAAAAAATAAAAATCATCATCTCTTAAGAAAAAGAAAGATATGGGGCTGGAGCAGTGGCTCAGCAGTTAGGACACTTGCCCGGCATGCAAGAGTACATGGGTTCAAACCCCAGCACCATGTACACAACGAAGTCTCAGAGCAACAAAAGCCACATGAAAAACTAAATAAAACTGATTCTCTCTTTCTCTCTGTCCCTCTCAAAGAATGACAAAGAAAGATACACAGAGAAAAATGTTCATCCAGCACCCAAAGAAATGCTAGGTAAGCCGACTCTTAAGTTACCATTCTACAGCTACCACTGGCACCAAACAGTGATGTGCTCAGTAGCTTATAACTTTCTCGTTTGTTCTTCATTATAAACTGAAACAAATCATTTATGCAGCATTTATGAAGATGCATTTCAAAAACAATGAAAATATTTAATCCTACGGCCACTGATCAATAATTCAGCGGAAACATACACATGGATTTGGTTCAGTGAATGCTTTCTACTTTTCTTTGTTCTTGCTGAGGCAAAAAGTTGACGAATTGACTATCAAATTAATCTACACATAATAAATAATTTAAGTTTCATTCAACCACTATAAAAATGTTTGTCCCCTTAATCAGAACAGAGTTTGAAAAGTCCTTTTTGCTACTTAAGGATCGAGAAGCTGCACTTCCAGGTCGGAATACAGATGTCGACACTTCTGGCTCTGCCAAGTGTGACTGATAACCTTCTGGGTTAAGGAGGAGAAATCAAACAAAGCTAAGCATTACAGGACTCTGGGATGGAGATCATTTCAAGAATCTCAATTTAATTCAAGTTAGAATCAAAACAAAATAACCATTACTGCATACATATTAATGATGTATTACTAATTCATATTTTCAGTGTCTTAAAAAAGTTATTTTTAAAGAAGCAAAAATGCCAAAATAAAAAAATACAACTGGGAGTGGTGGCACACGCCTGTAATCCTAGAGGCTCAGGAGGCTGAGGTAGGAGGATCCAAGTTCAAAGCCAGCCTCAGCAACTTAGCAAAACCCTATCTCAAAACAAAAAATAAAAAGGACTAGGGATGTGGCTCAGTGGTTAAGCTCCTCTGGGTTCAATTCCTGGTTCCAAACAAAGCAAAATAAAACAAAAATAAATATGCCTAACTATTGCAAATTGAATTTATAAATTTTAGTTTTGCTTCCAAAAGGAAAAACCCAACAAACCTTTAAAAATATGTGATTTTTCTTCTTAGCATTCTCTTTCCTCTTATCATAGACTCTCAAAATTATAAAATATCAAAAAATATGCTCCATTTGAGCTCTCAGGGTATGTTGATCCCCATCACTGAGCGCACTGCCTGGGACATGCAGTATGTGCTCATGTAAGGGGATAATTAATCTGAAATGTTAGGAATCCAGACGCCCACTCGGACTTGCCCTTCCTAATAACAGCCCAATCCTCAGCCCTCCAAGGAGGACCTCGCTGTGAAGCCAGCTGATGCCCCTTGGGCAGCTGTGCTTCTCCTAGCCAGTGTAGACTGACACAGACCCAGCGCTCTAGTCACCGAGGCGCCACAGCTGCACCATGGAACTCTATCAATACCCAGAAGTACACGAGCCCTATGCCCCAGTGCCTCCACTTGGGTGTCCACCCAAGGGAACTGAGGTCAGGTGCACCAGGACCCAGCAGCCTGTACAAGACGCGCTGCACTCCTGATGCTGAACGATCCACCCCGGGTAGAGACAGCCACCTGGTCTACCCGCTTGTCTGTGGGCAGACAAGAGGGTCGTGTGCGTGTCCTGGCTGTGTGGACAAGGACACAGTCTCTGTGTGGACGTGTGTTTTCAAGAGAAGCCTGGGAAACGTTGGGTAAACGAAAGACGCCTGTCGTGAGGCCGCATGTTACCAGAGACCCCGTATCTGAACTTGCAGAATGGACATCACAGCAGACAGGGAGATGAGGGCAGCCACGGCCTGGGAGGGGAGAAAAATCAAGAGGGTGCTTCTTGCAACGTTGAGAACGTTCTGGAATCAGTGATGATGGCGACACAGCTGTGTGAATATACAAATGACCACCGGAATTGTATCCCAATAAAGTTAAAATAGAAAAAAAAGAAAAGAGTGCTCAAGCACGGGCTGGCTGGTTATTTGTGCAAGTGTGGTAAGAACTCCTTCTACTGCTTACCGTCCAGCATAGAGCAGCTTATTCAACAACTCTGTGTTCCAGCAGAGCTAAGTGCCTGCGACTTAAAACCCATACAGGAGATAAGACTATAAGGGGCTGGAGCGGTGGCTCAGTGGTTAGGGAACTTGCCTGGCATGTGGAAGGACCCGGGTTCAAACCCCAGCATGACGTACTAAGTGTCAGAGCAACGAAAGCCACATGAAAAGCTAAATAAAATGATTCTGTCTCACTCTCTACCTTTCTCCTCAAAACAAAAACAAAAAAAAAAAAAAAACTATGAGCCCATAAACCTAAAGAAAATTAAAAGTCTCATCAACTTCTGCAAACCCAAAACCTCCCCCCAAAGGCTGACATAAAATGTCAAAATCCTTAAACCAAACATTTATTCCTCTGCCAGAATAGGAAGCAAATGGAGTTTGAGGAGATATTTAAAACCGCAGTATGAGGAGCTAGAGTGGAGGTTCAGCAGTTAGAGCACTTGCCTGACACGCACGAGGACCTGGGTTCAAACCCTGGCATCGCATACACAACCAAGTGTCAGAAAAACAGAAGTGAAAAAAATGATAAAATTGATTCTTTTAGTGCTAAAGCAGTGGCTCAGCAGTTACAGCACTTGCCTGGCAAGCACGAGTATACAAGTTCAAACCCCAGTGAAGCCTCAGAGCAACGAAAGCCACATGGAAAACTAAATAAACATTGTTTTTAAAAAAATCTATTATTTCTCCTTCACTCTCTTTTTCTTTTAAAAAAAGCACTATGAGAAGACTAAACATGAAGACCATAACTCAACCCATATGGTATTAAATTAAAATATCTCATGCTAAATATGTTCAGGAATTCCCTTTGCCAATCAGTTATCAATTAGCTATTATAATGCTGGCTAAGAATCGCATCATAGTTCAATATCTACTAGCTCATATTCAAGTTTAGCTATAGTGTAAATATAAATTATATTTTGTCAATATGAATGGATATTACCATAAATATATAAAACATAAATTTATACTATTAATATTTGATATCAGTAATATAAAGAACACATTACCATTGTACCTAAAATGAAACATTGGTTAACATTCATTTATTTGTAGAAAAAAAATGCATATCCTTAATTGTTTAAGGTAAAAATGGTAAAATCCATCACTTCTCTTAAAAGCTGCCAGAAATATTTTAAATGGCTCATACATGAGATGTCTGTGCACTTGTGCTATTTACCCTCTGTGCTAGGTTTAAAATAACCTACATCCGACCCCAAATGATGGCCGCACATGTCTCAGGATTATTCCTAAATAAACGTTCAATTCAGCAGTAGATACCTTTTGCTCCACCTTCAAAAACTGAGCCAGCTCTTCCACAGTCAGGTGGTCTTTCTTATCACTGTAGCTCAAAAGCAACAAATAAAGGTCTCGTCTCAGTGACATCATTTTGTAAAAAACACAGAACTCTTCAAATGTCAAAGTTCCCTGGTTCTCATCAGTGTCAGCTTCCTGGAAAGGACAGAGAACAGAAAAGCACCGTGAGAGCGTTAAACTGCAACTCAAACTGCAACTCCGGCACAGGGCAGCACCTGCTCCGAGGGCCAGCACCCCCGTCGCAGCGGGTGGCACGTTCTCTCCAAGCACAGTGGACCCCAGGAAGACTGGCTCCGTGGGAGGCCACAAAGCAAGCTTCACCAATCATACAGAACCAACCTTATAGGAATTTGCTTCTGACCACAGTAAGTTTATAATCAACAAAGAAAGCCATAAACAGAAACAAACGTCCCCATAGAAGTCACAGAATAAGTTTCCAAATAGCCAATGAAACACAGAGACAAGAACAAGTATGCACATGTTAAAACCTAAGCCCTGGGTTCAATCTGCAGTATCACAAATTAAAAGGGAGGGAGGGAGGTGGGCAGGAGACACCACCGTGCCCCCCGTGCCTCTTCACATGGACGAAACATCATCGACCTGCTCACTTGGAATGGAGAACCACCGCAACACCTGGAGGACGCAGGACTCATCTCCAGATGTCTCTGTAAACCAGTATCCCAGTCCACTGCCCACAGTCTCGCCCAGTCCTCGCCCGACCTGCCATTAATAGCGCTCGCTTCTGCCCCTCAGATGAAGGGCCACACCCTGGCTGGTGCTGTGGATTAGGTGCAGCGAGGGTTTCCTCAGCGGCCATCAGGGACATGCAGCCTCTCAACACCAACGAGCACTAAGCAACTTCCTACCAGGCGGAAGGAGCACTCAGCACTTCCAAATCTTACACTCAGAAACAAACAAAGGGCTCTCAAGGGCTAGGGCTGGGACAAGTGCTCTTTTTTCCAGTACTTGGACTTTGCTGTCATCCTCCGTGTGAGGCAAGCAGATGACGCACACACTCCTCCACAATGGACTTGGGTGTGCTCCCTTAGTGCCTGGAAAAGTGCTTCTACTTCTCCCTGAAAACCACAACTGAAAAGCAACTGAGGACAGAAACCGGATGCCTGTTAAGTTTATGATGTCCTTTTTCTTTGATGAAGTAAAATCCCGCTCTTCACCAAAGAAAACCAAAACCATGCAGGGCAAGTAGTGTTCACTTCCAACCAGTCTCCTACCCAGCAGCGCACGCCTGCACTCTGGAGCTCCCGCGAGCCAGGCTTGCCACCTACCTGAAACATCTGCCTGACCTTCCTCCGTGGCAGGTTCACGTTCAGCTTGTGCATCAGCTGGTGGATCTCCTCGATGTTCAACAGCCCGTCACCGTTCTTATCTGCCTCCTCGAAGGTCTGCTTCACCCACGTGCGGGAAGGTCAAAGAAAACACTTGTGTTCGTGTCAGACTGAAAACTTCTCTCTAAGCTGCTTAGTGAGACCCTGTCCCAGCGCAAGATCAGAAGGGTGGAGAGCCCCTAGCTCAGTCCCCAGCACAAAAAAAGAAACAAGCTGCATCACATCTCACGAGGACATTCATCAGCAACCTGGACCTGGAGCAGACTCTAGAGGGGATGAGCTACTCGGCACCAACATCACCACCAGGCTGGGGGCAGAGGGTGACCTTCGGGGTGACAGGTCCGAGGCCTCTGTCATTCAAACATTCTCATCTAATCATCGTAAGTTTAAGGTTTAACCAATACATTTCATTAACTGTAAGAGAAAAACACATTGCTCCAATTCTGCACTAGCATTCAAGGAAACGCCACAAACTCAAAGTGTTTCCATGACTTTAAACCCACCACCTTCTCCTTTCCTGGTCAGTCTTCCTCCATCGTGCTGACAGTGCACAGCCCTGCGCCCTCATTAGCCTGCAGGCGTAAGGCTGGACGGGGTCTTCACACAGGGCACAGGACAGCAGGCAGCAGGGATGGCCCAGCGCGATGGCTGCGCAGGTACCTCAGGGTCCCTGGGCGATATGACAAATATGGCGTCCCCTTCTTCCACACCCCGTCTAGCATTTCTACCTTCACAACACTCGTGGTGCCAGGTATCGGCCCTCTCTTCTCAGTCCCACTTCTGAATTTGAAAAAACTGGACATCTGGCTCCAGCTAATCACTGTTCAGATCTGGATATAAAACTAAAGGCAAAGAGAACCCGGTCACAGCGGGTAAGAGAACTGGGTCTCAGGTCCAGTGCTCTCCTCCTCGCCGTGAGGTCACTCTGTCCTCCGTTCCTCTTCCAGGCACCGGCTGTGCCAGTTCAGACCTAACAGTCCCAAACTTCTCCCGGCAGCAACAGGAGTTGCAGGCCTGATGTGCGAGACTTGGTGGCAGAGGACAGGAAGCTGAGATTCTAGGAGACCCTCATTGGGATGAGCCTTGGACCTTTTTACACAGTGGGAAAGCCACGCAAGTAGAAGCGCTGACAGCTTCCAGGCAACGTCCTGCAGAGGGTTTTTAAGGTCAGTGGCTTGCAGTTGTTGGAGGGAACGTCACAGAAGGCAGCAATGTTCATGTGCCTAGAATACCAAGCTGAGCCTCAGAGTCTGGAGGCCAATGAAGAGCAATGAACGACGATGAGAGAAAGAAGCCCGAGGATCAGAGTAGGGGAGGCACAGTTCAAAGGCAAGGCGCAGACAGCCACAGAGGGAAAGGCGGTGGGCAAAACCTGAGACGCGGGACTGCAGGGCAAAGACGGGTGGAGTCAGACGGGGAACATGCGCTCCTAGGCTTCCACTGCTGACCAGCCACCGCGACCTCTGCCCCTTGTCTACGATGCCAGGAGCAGCGCTCAGTAACCTCGAGATCCCTTCCAACTCCAAGACTCTATGAAGGGAGAAACCACTCCAGCAACAGTCATGCTGGACACATGGCGGGCAGGGGTGTGCTGGGATCTCCCAGGGGCTCTTCAGAGAGCTGAGTGCCCAGAAACGCTGCAGCAATGACCTGGAGCCACGCACGCCATCACTGCAAGAGAAACAGTCATTCTGCAGAGGCAACCTGGGGCAGAGCTGGATGAAGAGTGGCTGAACTCCTCGAAAACTCAGGGATGGGACCACTGTGCACCCAGCCATCCCACTTGAGTCGGCACAGTTTCTCCGTTAGTCACGTGACGCTCCGTTCTCATTGTTCACTCTCTGGTCAACACTCCAGCTGGAAGGGAAATCTAATCACGAGCTTCCCAAACCAAACCTAGACTCAATTAGTATAATCAGGCGTCTAATCAAGGATGTTGCTGTTACTCAGACACTACCCAAAATCTTATCAAACTCAAGACGAATCTGAACGCTTCCCCGTCTTGACATCACGTACCCTGATTCATTAATGGACAACAGTTGCTATCTATTGACTTCTTCCCTCTTTCCCCCTTCCTTAGGAACCATCACCACCTTGGCTGCCCTGCGAAGCGTCCTTGGTGGTCTTGGGAACCGTCTCCATCATGGCTGCCCAGTGACGTGTCCTCAGTGTTCTTGTGAAGCATCTCCACCAAGGCCATGGCTTCCCTGCAATGCGTCTCAGCGGCCTTGGGAACTGTCTCCGAAGCCATGACTGTCCTGCTCCTTTCAGGAAGAACAGCTGTGCTCGGACATCGAGAGCCCTGCGTTTTCCTTGGCTGAGAACTGAGAGAGAAGGTGAATCCTAAACACACGCCATCCTCAGGCCTCCCCGTCAGTGACGTCATGCCTGCTGGGCTGGATTTCCTTCATGAATTTCAACCAAACAAGGACGCATCACAGCAGACTGTGCACGCACAGAGCCCAAGCGATCCACGAGGCCCAACACTGCAGAGGCTTCCAACAGCGAAGTAATAATGAGTGCTCACTTCCTCGGCTTTGAAAAAAAAGTTACATTTTGTGGAAATTGCTAATGTGTGCTAGAGTTTATTATGAGTTGTGGTCTGAATTTTCAAATTCTGATCGTCTAACGTGACTAATTTCAACAGACGGAGCCTACATGAACAAAGGGTCCTTTGAGTCCTCGATATTCAAGACCGTGTAAAGGGCTCCTGAAATCGGAGTCTGACCATGTCGATTCTCCTGCCAGAGGCTGGTTCTGCCGAAGGCAAGGACTCATCTTTTGGGGACCCTGGGAAACTGCTCTTAAAAGGAGAAGCGCAAGAAGCAACTTGGCTACTGTAGGCAGGGCTGTGCTTCTGCTGAAGCCCTGCTCTCTCCAACCAGAGGTTCACCTGCGAGGACACAGGACCCAGGGCTCCCCATCACAGCTCTCATCCAGGAGAAAACAAGTGCTCTTAATCTCGTCAAGAGCCACCCGTGGAGCTCGTGCCGCCCGCCCGGCAGCAGCTCTGCTCATTCACCCAATGGTGAAGGGTGCGGAACTGAAGCAGGCGGAAGCTCAGACATGGGTCCCATGCTCACTCCTGGTCCATTGCGAACCCACCTGCATTTACCTGTGCGCTGCGAGACAGACCCGAGGGCATCAGGCTAACCCACTCGGCCTTCACACTCCAGGTCCTTCCATGCTGAACATCTCTGCTCCAGCGACACCCCCAGTGAGGGCTTGCAGCTGGAGCACCACAATGCACCGCCGCTCCTGGGACAACAAAGCCACTTGCCAGTGACACAGCAGAGGTGGCCCCACCCCAAGTGCAAAGGGAAGCAAAGCGGTCACCAGGCCAAGCAGCCTCCCTCAGCAGAAGCGAGCTTCAGGCCAGCAGGCCATGCACATGCCCACCCACCAGGAGGAAGCTGCCTTCAGAACCGGGTGTCGGCGCCCAGGGAGCTGGATTCTTCCAGATTCTCAAGCAATACATAGAGGGTGAATGTAAGAAAACAGAAAATGACTCCCGGCCTGGAGCGTGGCTCAGGGTAGAGCTTGCCTGCCTGTGGGAGGCCCTACGCTCAATCCCCAGCACTGAGGAAGGGAGAAAGAAAGGGAGGAAAAGAGGCAAAGGAAAAAACCTTCCTCCTGAGTAGGAATCAATTCAGCGTCCACGCTGCAAGTTAAAAAGGGAAAAAAATCAGAAAGGAGCTCAGTGCCTGTTGCGTGTTGGAACTCAAGTATCTGTTAAACTAAGTCTATGACTGAACAAGATTTTCTTCAACCAAACCAACGTGTTCCCACAATACACCCACAATTTAAAAGGCGGTAACTGTAATTAGTGGTCACCCAGATTGTGGAGCTGAACTGTCTCTTCAGTCCTGCTCCTGAGTCCACAGAGCTTATGTGTTGAGGTGGGTGGGAGCGAAGGGAGAAGGGCGTGGGGTTCTACCCTTTCTTCTAGAATGGAGAGGAGTCCAGCAGTCTAACCCTCAGTCCAGACACAAGCACGTGACTCAAAACCAGGAGGTGGAGACTGCTCAAAAAATTAGGACTGGAACTGCCTGAACACCCTGCTATCCCAACTCCTGGGTATTTTCCCAAATAGAGCTTGAATAAGCATATTGTAGAGATACAGCTTGATCAATGTTGATAGCAGCTCAATTTACTATAGCTACACTATGGAACCAACCCAGATGCCCCTCACTCGACAAGTGGATTCAAAAACTCTGGTACATATATACAATGGAATTGTACTCTGGTATTAGAGAAAACAATATTACGGCATTTGTAGCCAAATGGATGGAGAGGGAAAAAATTATGCTAAGTGAAATATCCCAATCCCAGAGACTCAAGCGCTGAATGTTCTCTCTCATCTGTGGAAGCTAGAATACAATCTGAAACACGATAGATGGCTAAGCTAATAATAACCTCAAATTGTATGAATTTTTTCATGAACAGGGGGAACCTTGCCTAGGATGCCAGGGGATGTAGGGAGGAAAGAGGAAGGACATCAAGGAGACCAGAGGGAAGGAGTATGGGGGAATCAACTCAGAGGGGAACCTTCGACTTCCATGAGAAGTCCAATTAACACGGGGTTTAATAGGGGGAAACATGGAATTATGGGGAACCCAAGGGGGGAGAACATGGAATGGCATCAGCCTTGGTTTGCTCTGTCATTATACATTTGTTCTTGTTTGATGATTCCCTCCTAAAAGTAATACCATATTTAACAAATAAAGAAAGCAAGCCCAGGAGGGGGACTACCACAGGGGCAGGGCAAGGGCTGGGAGAGGGCAGAGGTGGGGAGGGAGGTGGAAGGGATCCAAGCAGTCACTTGCAGGGATGGAGACGTCACCATGAATCCCGCTCCTCTGCCCAGTTCACAGGTGCTAAGCCTGCAACAGTAGCCCCAGCTCTGGGGAGGATATTGGTCGTGGGTCCTCTGCCTCTTGGCGAGGGAATCCTCGTCGCTGATGCCGGCCATCAGGTACTTGAGTCCTGTGATCCAGGTGCGGGCCTCCTCAGGGTTGGAGGTGACGAGGTCCAGGGACTCCATGTGGTTGCCATGGTAGATTGTGAAGCAGCAGCTGGGGTCGAAGCCCACCTCAGCCTGCCTGGGGCACAGCTCGGACCGGCGGCCCTCTGTGACTTTGTAAATGGAATCGATCAGTACTGCGAGGGAAGCGAGAAGCACCAGTTACGCGCCAGTGAAGACAGTTACTGAAGCAACTGAGAACCGAGAGCAGCAAACTCATTTTAAACATAAAAAAGTAGGCACACAAAAATCCTCTGCCTGCAAGTTGTGGCTTTCAACTCACACGTTAAACCTGGCCCTGCTGGCCTAGTGCACACGTTAAACCGTGGCCCTGCTGGCTTCACCCACTCGACTTTCCTGACCAAGGGACTAGGAACGGGTGTAGCCTACAGCAGAAAGACAGGCCAGATGTGCCCCCTGGGCGAGAAGACGGCAGGAAGGAGGTGGATAAACACACCTGGTCTCTAGCGCACATGGCCATGGACAGAAAGCTCATGAAGACCCAGAACTGGCTGGTGTTTTGCAAAAAGCGTGAGAAGATGAAAATGAAAAGCAGAAGAACTTTCTGGCAACCAAGTGGCACAGCTGAATGTGCGTGGCATGGGCAGAAGGCAGGCCACAGTGGTGGAGGGGAAGGTGGCATCCCAGAGGAAGGGGCAGGAGCATAAGGAACACAAGGCCCACCCCAGGGATGCTGCACAGGTCACCACGCGACCTGGGGAGCTGGGGTGGGAGAGGGCCAGGCCTGGAGATCGTGTTATTAGCATGGTTCCCTCTGTATTCCGAAGCCGAGATCAGCAGTGCTCTTCATCCTGCTCAGAGGATCCTGGGTTTTTGTTGTTGTTTTTGTGGCCACACTCAATGGCCACCTGACTCACAGGGAAATGAGCCTCAGTCCTAGCAGGTCTAAGCCCCTGGAGGCCCATTCCCATTTCCTGGGATTGCCTTAGGTGTGGGCTTGCAAGCCAGCTCTATTGGACAGACATGGGGCCTGGAAAGGGCTCCTTCTGCCCTAAGAGAAGCACAGAGAGAAGGTCCCTTCTGCCTCTTCACCGTCACATCAGGTGTGAGGCCAACACAGCTGAGGCCACATTGCTACTGCCCTGATGGCAGTGCCACCCATAACGGACAGAGCCAATCATGCTGCACAGAGACAATGAGAGACAATGCCCCTGGGTCCTGCCAGTCTCTGGTTTCACATTAGATGAAGCAACGAATCTGTTTCTCCCATGAGCTTCATTGAAGTGAGATCTTCTGCTCCTGATAAATTCAGGGGAAACCAGCAAGATGCAGCCTGGTTAGGAGACGGCAGGGAGTCGCCATGGATACAGGGAGGCAGGCTGGGGAGAGCGCTGTCACAGGGATTCAAAGACTCACTGCTAAGCACAGGGGCGTGCGTGACAGTTCACTTAGATGCCAATCTGCTTGGCATAAGGGCACCCAGGAAGTTGGTAGAGCGTTATTTCTGCGTATGCTTACAGGGGGTTTTATTGCGGGGGGCGAGGGGGAGTGGTATTTGAATCAATGGACTAAATAAGAGGCAGCTTCACCCAACATGAGAGGGCACCATCCAATCACTCAGGGCCCAGATGGAACAGAAATAGTGAGGCCCTGAGAAAGAGAAGAGAGAGAGAGAGAGAGATACAGATAGACAGACAGGGAGGACGGAAGGCAGGCAGGCACGTTTTCCCTTTCCTGGGGCAGGGGCATGCATTTTCTCCTGCCCTTGGACAATAGAGCTTCAAGGCCTCAGGTCTCCAGGCTTTGCGTCTGCAAGCACCAGGAGCCCCAGGATCTTGGGCCTTTGACCTGGGGCTGAGAGTCACCACTAGCCCTCCTGGTGCTCATGCCATCAGGCAGACCGAGCCATACCACTAGTTTCTCTGCTCTGGTTCTCTAGCCTGCGGATAACACTGTGTCACCTTTCAGCCTCCATAAGCAAATCCCCTAACAAACCTCTTATCTTTCTATCCGCTCATCCACCTGTTCATCTATCCACCCACACATATACCATCCACCTGTGCAAACACCCATCCATCAGTCCACCCACCCACTTATCCACCCACCCACACACCCACCTGTGCATACACCCATCTGTCCATCCATTTATCTGTCCATCCACACACACACCCCCATCCTATTGGTTTTCTCTGGAGAAAACTTGACTAATACAGTATGGGAGAGAGAGAAAAGCTCTAACAAGGAACCAGATCAAAACAATTTTGCTTAGGTTGGGGAGGAAGAAGGGTTGGGGAGGAAGAAGGGAGGGATCTAGGGAGACAATCAACAATGCAGCACACTCTTTACCCCCCCCCCCAAGAATCCAAATACTACTTATGCAATCATTTAATTCTGGAAAATCCACAACGTAAGCATTTATATTGTGTGCAGAGGTGAAATACAGAAGATGCAAGAAACTGGGGTGTGGGCAATGTGGGGGTGATTCTCATTTAAGAACGCACACATATCATTGTTACTTTATATGCATTTTTGATTGTACAATAACAACTTCTTTAAAAATTTTAAAGAATGACTTTTCTTGAAACTATTAAAGCAACGCTGTTGATTCATTAATCAGTTTACAATGCTCAGAATATAGAAGTATACTTTAAAGCTCGTTGGATCTATGATGTCCTTTATCTTTCACTGGGGGGAAAAAAAAGGTTTGCAGCTATAAAATCTTACAGTCCCCTTAAAACACCCACACCACACCTTCAACACAGGGGAATAGTAGCATTTAGAAGCATTCATGGGTGATAAAACTAATGGATTCAAATTGCCGAAATACTATGGTCATCATTTCTTGTCTCAATAGCTATAACCAAAGGTCCTCAAAACTTGCAAAACTCAAAGTTTCACAGATCCGAGCTTCCACAGAGCCTGCCCCGTGTCACCCAGGTGTTACCGTGTTGTCCAAGCTAAGAATTCAAAGGTTGGCTTTACTTTTCGCCTTCTCATTCTTCCTGGACGGTCGCCACCGGAGGCGGGTGCGGTGCTCATCCAGGTAAAAGAGCCGGACGAGCCCCTTGGTCCCACGCTTCAGCTTGATCATCTGCGTCCCGGACTGCATGACGCTCATGCATCTTTCAACTGCAAAAGAGATCAGAGCACGAGAAGCTGTCACACAAGCCCGGCACACGGGTGTCCAGACCCTACAGTTGAATGAAACTCAGGTTCATCCCCAAGGCCACAATCCAGATTTGGCAGAGACGATCTGAAAAGGGAATTGCTAAGAAACTGTCTCATCAAACCCGAGCCATTAAACAGGCTCACGAAAAAAACACAATTCTACCTCCAGGTAAGAAAGACACGACTGTGGCCGTATTCTGGTTCTTGGCATAAGACTGATACTTAGATATAGGTTTCTAATGCAGGCTTGCAGGCGTGTCAAATTTGTGAGTTTTTTTGTTTTTTTCAAAGAGAGAAGGACAGAGAGAGTATCAATTTTTATTGAATTTTTCACATGTGTACATGGGTGCTGGGGTTTGAACCCGTGTACTTGCACATGCTGGGCAAGCATCTTAACTGCCAAGCCACCCCTCCAGCCCCATGTGTGTTTTCATATTACCGCTGTAGAAGCCTCTTGCAATAACACCTTCCAATGCAGCCAACAGAATCAAGTCTCGCAACATACTGGCCTTGGTAAATTTGGATGATGGCTACAAATGAATTCATGTTTTCATTTTTTTGCATATATCTGAAAACAGTCAAAGAAGTTTTTAAAAGTAATCAGGAGGGGGCTGGAGTGGTGGGTGGCTCAGTGGTTACGGCACTTGCCTGGCATGTATAAGGACCCGTGTTCAATCCCCAGCACCACGTACGCAACAAGGTGTCAGAGCAATGAAAGCCACATGAAAAACTAAATAAAAATTGATTCTCTTAAAAAAAAAAATTAATCAGGAAGTATCAAGTTTCCAAACTAAATGCACATTTTTCGTTTCATTGAAACTAAGATTTTTGAATAACTTGGCCCTAGAATTCAGGCGATAACCAAATTACTTACTGTCAGAGGCAGAGCCATCATTTATTTTATCTTATTTACTTATATTTTCTTTTTTGTACCAGGGATGAAACCCAGGGGCTCTTAACCACTTAACCATATCCCCAGCCCTTTTTATATTTTATTTCAAGGCAGGGTCTTGCTAAGTTGCTGAGGCTGGCTTTGCACTTGACATCCTCCTGCCTCAGCCTCCTCAGTCACTGGGATTACAGGTATGTGCCACTGTGCCCGGCAACGCTGCCATTCAACCGCGGTCTGCAGTGAGAAGCTGGGTAGGAACAGGCGTCTGCCATCTTGCCCTCTCCCTGGTGTTTGGCAATACTGCCCCAACTTTCCCTTTGGGGGTCTGTCACATCAAATCTGACTTCCTCCCAAGGACAGAAAAGCCACATAGGCCACTGGATAAAAATCAGACTGAGCCACTTCAACAAAGCGTGGCCACCCCAAGATGCATTGTGGTCACCCCTCTTCCAGAAATGACCCTTGCTTCTCCAAGTTTTTCAAAATAGTTTCTAACACTCCTTCTGCGTTAGATCAGCCAGAAACAGAGCACTCGACAAATGACGCTTTGAGCACTTGACCTCACCCCCAGACGCTGCTGGAAACCACAGAAAAAAGCAGGAAAGAAACAAGCTGCGGCCACGCCAGACTCCAGCTTTTTTGGCTAAGCTTCTCGTCTTCACCAGGAACGCAATCCGATGCAAGCTCAACACTGCACACAGGGAACCCAGTCCAGGAGACTCCAGCACACCTGCCCCGAACCCTCCAGAAGAGGCTTTCCTGCCCTGGAAATCAGGGGCGGCCTCACCACTCAGAGCACCACGACTTGG
>PVKS010042813.1:0-15216 GCA_004027875.1 Aplodontia rufa | reverse complement strand
TTTCGGAAAAGGAAAAGAAAATATTCCTCAGAATAGAAAAAAAAAAAGTCTGAACTCTCCTTTTACAAATAGGCTTCCTTTTGTGACGTGTTCTGCCTTGGTTTGCGCTCTCAAGAAATTTCAGTAACCTGATAGTTCCTCACTGCCTCTCTTCCTGGAGTTATCTCTTATTTCTCACTAACTAAATAGCTAATATTATTTCTCGTTGAATTTTTATTTTATTGTTTTATTTGGTACCAGGGATAGATCCCAGCAGCGCTTATCCACTAGCCACACCCCCAGCCTGTTTTTTTCTTTGTTTGTTTGCTTATGTGTTTTGAGACAGGGTCTCCCTAAGTTGCTTAGGGCCGCTCAAGTTTGCTCTGTGAATTTTAATTTATCTCTGATAATAGGTCCTAATCTTGCAGTTTGTAAATGAAATGGTATGTATAAAATTCGTCCGTGGTAGACATCCAATGAGGAATTTCCTTCTTTCCTCAATTTATCCATTCAGTGGTCAGAAGGAGGATGGGTTTTAGATTGTGAACTGGATTTGAGTTCTTGCTTCTTTATTCTTAATGGAGTGCCCTTAGGCAAATCCCTTTGCCTCCTATCTTCCTGGAATTTCTCCTCATCTATAAAAGAAAGATAATAACAACTCCCATCATTTCTGAAAGGGCTAAGGCGAGCTAAATGAGAAATATAAACCCTTCAATAGATAGTTACATATTTGTGAATTGTAAAGCACATAAAACTTGTAAATTATAATTATAACTATTCTATTTTTTTAAAACAAGGGAGAGGGACAGTGAGAGAGAGAGAGAGAGAGAAATAATTTTTATTTACTTTTTCACGTGGCCTTTGCTGCTCTGAGACTTCGTTGTGTATGTGGTGCTGGGGTTTGAACTCGTGTACTTGCGCATGCCAGGCAAGCACCATAACCACTGAACCACAGCTCCAGCCCATGACTATTCTTTATAATTGAATAAAACTCATTAAATATCATTGATACCACAAATATACTTATCAAAGAAAAATGTTTATTTCATAGAAAAATTATTGTGCATCTTCTTCTAGGTTTGACTATTTCCTTAAGATTTCAACTCTTGGGGGCAAACTTTTATGGAAGAGTTATGTCAACTGATATGTTCAAAACATACACTGCTTATATCGATGTTCATAGCAACACAATTTACTATTGCTAGGCTATGGAAACAACCCCGGTGTCCCTCACTGGAAGAATGGATCCAAAAACTGTGGTACATTTATACCATGGAATATTACACAGCAATTAGAAACAATGATATTGCAGCCTTCGAGGGTAAATGGATGGTTATAGAAGAGGTCATGCTGAGTAAAATCAGCTTAACCCAGAGATCTAAGAGTCGATTGTCTCCACTCATCTGTGGAGGTGGGGACTAGACCCTGGACAATGAGAAAGTTGGTCTATTAGCATGAGTTAAATCCAGATAAGATGTAATGATTTACAATCTAATACTTTTTTTAGAGTTATAGTGGGAAAGGGAAGGGAGGGATAAGGGAGGGTAATTGGGGGGGCACTCCTGGGGATAATTGCAATATCCAGAATATATACACAATTTATACACATTTTATATTTTGTTGTTAAAATCTTGTACGGTTGCTCAAAAATAAAAAAAATTAATAAAAAAAGAAAAAAAAAACATACACTGCTTGAGCTACAAAGAAGAACCCAGAAAAACAAAGGTCTCTTGAAGTTCAAAGCATATGGATACCCAAATAATTTACGAAACTATTTGCATTTGTCTTTCTGTTTGGGCTCCTGTGGCTTCCTGAAAGGGATCACGCACTCTGAGATCCAGCGTAGGTGGAACAGCTGGAGATCCTCCCAGCCTCCCAATGTCACAGCTTATCAGTGTTGATGGACAGAAGCCACGCGGCCTTTCCTGCCTTGCTGACCAAACAGAAAATGCACTTCTCTCTTCTTCTTGCAAAGGAAACAGCAGCTTTGTTGATGACACTGAAATATATACAAAGTCATCAATACATCAAAGCCACTGAACAAATTCCATCCCTGGACCTCAGTGTGACATAATTCTATTATGTACCTTAACTTTAGGGCATGCAAAAGTTCAACATAGTCAATTTTTGATCATCTGTAGAAGAAATATCATGGATTTTATGAAAATCATAGCCATTTGGGACCCTCCTTTTGATTTTTTTTAACCAGAAGAGTAGTTATATTGAAGAGCTTTTGAATTGGAGAAGGCACATATTAGATAAAGCATATATATATTTATAATGCAAGTAGAACACACACATCCTGCAATCCATTGGCTAGTATAATTGGAGGCAATTAGTTCTTCCATAAAGTTTGGGTTAGGTTGAATAATTCACAGATTTCCACTTGCATGCATGTGACAAGGTTATAGTGGAATGTATTGTTTTTATAAATTTATATCTCAAAATAAAAAAGTAAGAACAACCCTGAAAAAGTGTGAATTTTTTCCTTATAAGATTAATAGGTAAAAACCAATAAATCCAGTTATTCCTTTTTTCATTAAGATTTAGTGAGTATTACTGTGTATCAGGTGCTATGCTTGGTACTAAATGTACATTGATGAATTAAGCCAGTATGGTCCCTTGCCTCAGAATTTGCATTCTGATATTAAAGCAGTATGTGCAGCTTCACTGTCTTTGGCCTAATTCTTAGGAGAGACGGCTGTAAGAAAGCCAGCTCCACATTCATAATAACCTCCACTCTCACCTACACCAGCAGGTAGAAAAGCGTCTACTTCGGCAGTTGACAAAGCAAGCCTGAGGCCATTAGAGCAGTCTGGAGAGGCCCTTAAAAGCACAGGCTCTGGAGACAAAGGTCTGGGTTGAATCCCAGCTTCTCCACTCTTGCTAGGTGCCCTGATGCAAAATACTTGATTTCTCTATGACTACTACGGTAGGGCTACTGCGATAATCAACTAAGCCAAAACATACAGAGTCCTTACAACAGCGCCTGGAAGATAGCAGGTGCGCAATAAACGCCACCCACTGTTACTCAAGGCCATCTCATCTCTCCCGCTGGCTCCACACAGCCTGGGATCCAGGCAGGATGACATCTATTCGCCATGGCTGGCTGCCGCAGTTTCCCTCATCTGCCCTCTCCTGGCCCCTCCTCCAGTTCCAGGATTTAAGTAGTGGTGTTCCCTCATTTGCCCTCACCATTTCTTTCTTCCCCCAGCAAATGTTCTTGTCTTCTTCAAAGCTCACTCAAGGCCCACTTCCTGTCCCTGACTGCCAGTGGTTGGGAGTCCCTCCACTCTGATCTCCCACCCACTCTTCGGCTCTCTAACCCTCTACCAGCACAGGTGACGAAGTCCCGCTTTCTTCTGTGTTTCATCTCACCAGGAGAGGCTGCCTTGAGGCCACAGTAAGGCCTCATTCATGCCTGCTAAGTGGATAAAGGTATTAATGTATCCGTTGCTTTAAGAGTATTTTCCAGTCTGGAAAGTCCACACGTCTCCTAGGTAGCATTTATATTAGGATATTTCAGAACACAAATGACCTTTCTTGAGCTTTAATTCAAGTCTGTGATTTCTGACCTTAAAATAATCATTCTTTCAACCTCTGGTCCACAAAAGCATCACATCTTGATTAACTGTATGCATTCTCAACAACAAAAAAAGAAACTTTAACTAATAGCGAAGACCCCAGAAATATCCACATGTAACACACACACACACAATCACACATGCACACACCCAGGAGGGGGGTATTAGGTATGAATACCTCGTAGATCAGAATGTCAAGGTGAAAAAAACAATTACCAAAGTGAATTCATTGAGAGGTTGGAGACGGTATGTGTTGTGTTTCTTGGCGTAGAATTTTCAACTACCAGGAGCTTTTAATTTCCCCCATATGTACAGAAACAATTAAACATTAGAAAAATAAAGCATAGTTCTCAAGTTTCTCTACAGTCTCTCTCTCACCTTTGTCTTCCTCATGTCTCAGCATCTAGTGCTGGGGTGATTGCTTCCAACTCAAGGAGTGAAACTTTCTGATCTAAGGTTTATTTTTTATTTTTTTTAAGAGAGAAGGACAGTGAGAGAGAGAATCAATTTTTATTGAGTTTTTCACGTGGCTTTCGTTGCTCTGACACTTAGTTGTGTACGGGGGTGCTGGGGTTTGAACCCGTGTACTTGGGCATGCTGGGCAAACGCTGTAACCACAAAGCCCAGCCCCCTGAGGTTTATTTGTTTACTTGTTATTTGTTCATTTATCTAGTAATTATTTATTGACTTAGTGCAGATATGCTACTGAAAAACGAGAATAAAACAGCAAGATCTGTCCTCATCCCCAGGAAACTTTACCAGTTCGTGATTTCCTGGGGAGGGACAATTTGCAGATGTGCACTTCATTGACAAATTTATTTTGAGAATATTCCACAAGAACTGATCTTTGTTTTGTTTTTTTTAAATAAGATTTGGTTCTTGGCAAAATGAGATATCAGTGTCCTTTGGCATAGTATCTAGATACAGTAGGCACTCAGCAAAAACAGATTCCTTTCTTTCCTACATTTGAAAAATCAAATCATGTTTAGCATGCAGTTGGGGTTTGTTTTCTTGTTGTTTGTACTGGGGATGGAACCTACAAGGATGCTTTACCACTGAGCTACATCCCCAGCCCTTTCTATTTTCTATTTTGAAACAGGGTCTTACTAAGTTGCTAAGGCTGGACTTGAACTTATGATCCTCCTACATCAGCCTCCTGAGCCACGAGGATTACAGGCGTGTGCCACCATGCTGGGCTGTATTTCAGTTTTGACATTTTTGACAAAGCATCAAATCTACTGCACTGAGAAGCTGTCTAGTGAAGAATATACAAGTTTGGTCTTTGGAGATAAACTAATCTGGCTTTCAACACTGGTTCTCTCTGCCACTTGATAGACAAGTAATCTCAGTGAAGGAACTTACAAAGCCTTAAATTCCTCACCTGAAAAATGGTAGAATTTGGTACCTATCTCACCCAGTGGTTTTAAGATTATTTGAGATAAAGTATGTAGAACTCTGTTCATGTGAATCCCGCATTAATAGTATCTATTATTTAAACAAGTATTGCTTTCTCTGCTTTAGGAAATCAGTTTATTTATCAAAATTGTTTTTTGTTTGTTTAGGTACCAGGGATTGAACCCAGAGGCACTCAAAATTGGATTTTCTGAAGACAAAACATGCCTGTAATTTGTAAACAAACCTCAGCTCCAGAAGGAACTGTTTCTTGCATCTTTGTTCTTTTTCTTTTTTAACCATTGAACTACATTCCCAGTCTTTTTACTTTTGAGACACAGTCTCTCTAAATTGCTGAGGCTGAACTTGTGATTCTCCTGCCTTAGGCACCCGAGATGCTGGGATTATAGGTGTCTACCACTATACTAAGTTTCTTTCTTTATTTTATTCTTACTTATTTAATGTATTATTAATTATTATTGGTACCAGGGATTGAACCCAGGAGTACTTAGCCACTGAGCCACATCCCCAGTCCTTTTTATTTTTTTATTTTGAGACAGGATCTCGCTAAGTTGCTCAGGGCCTCACTAAGTTGCTGAGGCTGGCTTTGAACTTGCTTGCGATCCTCCTGCCTCAGCCTGAAGAACCTCTGGGATTACAGGTGTGTACCACCACATCAGGCTTCTTTGTTATTTTCAAGATTCAGTGATGACCAGCATCTCTCCCCCACAAACCTTTCCCATCCTGGTAAACATGGATTTGCACCAGTGCATTCTTCCAGATGGATCTGGCTCTTGATGGATGTGAACCTTGCTCTAACTCCTTTATTCAATAGGTCTATCAAGTCTGAACCAGAGCTTAAGCACGTCAAGTCTGCCTCTTACACCTTCTTTCTTCATTAACAGTGTCCTCTGAGAGCACCAGCTTGGAACTATGAACCCTGGTCCCAGGGTATCAACTGAAGGGAGCCCTGCCAGCGAGAGCCATCCCCCACCCTCAGGATGCAGCTCCCTGGGCTTGCCTTGCCTGCTTTTGTTTGTCCTCTCGGCTGTTATTTTCACCGAGTTAGGCGACTCAACAGCCAGGCTCTCTTGTGCAGTAGACAGCGCAGTTTACTTTGCAGAGTCTGTGACTGAGGGAAGCCAACGGCCCCCTAAAATTAGCTTTGGAAAACCGTTACCATAAAGCAATAGTTCTTTTTTTTTAATAGTAATTAGCTTTATTCTTTCAGAGTAAATATTTTTCTTTCCTTTACAATTTTTATTGAGAAATGTATTTGTTGAACAGCCATAAAAGTTTTAACAAAATAATGTAAAATGTATATAGATTCTGAAGATTAGATTTACCCCCAAGAGTGCCCCCCCCCAATTACCCACCCTTATCCCTCCCTTCCCCTTCCCACAACATCTCTAAAAATGTATTAGGTTGTGTAACATTATTACACCTTATCTGGATTTAACACATGATAATAAACCACCTTTCTCAGTGGCCAGGGTCTAGCTCCAGCCTCCACAGATGAGTGGAGACATTCGACCCTTGGTTCACTGGGTTATGCTGACTTCACTCAGCATGATTTCTTCCATATTCATCCATTTACCTTCAAAGGCTGCAGTACCATTGTTTGTAATTGCTGAGTAGAGCTCCATGGTGTATATGTAGCACAGCTTTTGGCTCCATTCATCCAGCGAGGGGCATCTGGGTTGTTTCCAAGATTCAGCGATTGTAAATTGAGCAAGGAACAGTTCTTCAATCTGGGGGAGTCTTCCAAGCTGCAAAAATCTCTTCCTGGAGCTAAGGGAGATACAAAAAAATTTCTATTAAGTTTTCAGTGCCATATCAGACTCACAGAACCCCTGTAGTCTTCCCAGGTACCCTTCTGCGGAGCTATCTGCCTCCTGTAGAGGAATCCCAAACCGCACCTGAGTCCTGGTCAAGATCTAGCTGTTTCTTTTTGTGAGTCATGAGAATCCAACAAAATAATAAGCACCCCGGAATTCACACATTGAGTTAGATCCTGCCCAGGGGACCAACTCTGATCTGGTTGTCACTCTCCTTTATGACAGGGCTGTCATTCATCCTACTTGGGACATCCTGGCAGGTTTCCTCAAGCCCAGACAGGGGACAAAACTCCAGAAGCTCCTCAGTCCAAGAAAAGGGAGCATTATGCAGAGAGCGCACTGCATCCCAGAAAACATGGGGCCTATAGCAGCCAGTTGTCTGGGGTCATTTTCTCAGCAGCAGCAGCAGGCTCGAAATGGATGTGCAAACAGAAGATCTGGGAGCAGACCCCAAGTTGTTCTCTGCTTAGCTCAGGGGAAGCGGCTGCAGGAATTTTTGCCACTGGCCTCTTGTTGAGTGACGGGAAAAGAAAAAAGGATCATTTGAAGGCCCCTGATTCAAATGCTGTGTACAGAATGCCAGGCCCTGGCTGCCCCAGAGAAAGCCACTCTGGTGCCAGCTTAGGGAACAAATGGGTTCCCACTGTCTCCTGGAAAGGCTTTCCCCACCCCTGCTGAGGGGGTGGATTTCAAAGCAGCTGACTTCTTGCCCTTTTTAATAGGACTGCAAGTGTTCCCATTTTAATTCTGAAACTTTCTCCTAATTTTCCGCTCCTCCAATACCTCCCCAAGAAAAGCTGGTATTCTGGGTCACTGAAATGGTAGCAGGTTATTAAGAGAGAAAGAGGATCAGAGGAACTCTTCCTAGCAGCAGCAGCAGCAGCAGCAGAAGCAGTGAACTCAGTTATGGTCTTGCAAGCTCCTGTTGCATGTTAATGAAATGCTATAAAACATCAAACCCTAAAGGTATCAGAGAAAACCACCGAAATCCCTTCTGGAGTTTGCCTTTGGCAGCTGTGTTCCACGCCTTTCCCATATTTTCATAATCATGTATCTCCTCCTCCTTTAAAGACACACACAGCCTCCCTCCCAAACCAGGGTGTGTTCCCAATGCTGCCCGCCCCATCGGTCCCTGCCACTACGGAGCCCTTCAGTCTAAACCCCCAGGTCTACGGAGTCTGGCCTGCACACTGGAGAGAGGCAGACAGTAATTAAGGTAGCTGTTAGCTGCTGTGAGCTGACTTCGGTATTTCATCACAGCTGCCTGCCTCTGTCTCCCCAGCCACCCTCCCACATCTTCCTAGGAGACTGGCTGTGTGTGTGAAGGAGGAGCTGTTTCCCACAGCTCTGATCTAATTCAGCTGAAATTCAATCTCCGTGTGACCCACCTCAGCCAGCTCTCTCCCACCGGCGGCCAGCCTCCCCAGCAGGCTGTGTGCGCTGCCCACTTACACTGTCAATCCTGCAGCCTCCCCTCCACCAGCCCCCGGGTATAGACTTACGGGTGTCAGCGGGCCAGCCTTGGAGGCCTGCCTGCTGCCCGGACGCTCACCCCTCATCCCCAGTGCTCCAAGGGGACACTCTATACCTGCCACTCAGAGGATTGAATGGGACTTGTGAGTTATCGCAGCAGAAACGGCAGCAGAGCCAGCTGAGGCTGAGAACCCAAAACAGATGTTAAAGACATCAGGCTGGGTTTTCCATGCATCTTCAATGCCCAGGAAGATTTACGATCCCCTTTAACTCTCTTTTTAACATAGGTTGAACTGGGCTTGTTTTATAGCAAGGAAACAAGCCTGGCAGTCATACAGAAAATCACCAGAGCATCAGGGCCTGCCCTGCGGTCTCTGGCCCCTTGCTTGCCTTCTTTGTCCTCTTTCCCTTAAGCTGGATCCCTCAGCCTCTGTGTTTGGTGGGGACATTCATTACAGACTCTAGAATTCTCCACCCACAGCCCAAAGCCGTCAGTGGCATTGCCCCTAAATGGTCCTCAATTCTGTTTGTATCTTTCCACTGAACAAGGAAACGGTAAGTATCTCTTAGGAAGCCAGGGATTCCTAGGCCGGCAATGACCAGTGATGCAGAAGCCCTGACTTTTGTTGTTGTTGTTCTTCTAATTGTTACCTAATCATGTCACGGTGCACTTTCTTTTGACCAAGAAAGCTTTGAACTTTGTTTTGTACTTCCTGCAAGAGGAGGATTTCTACCTAGGGGCAGGGAGGCACAGGAAGGCAGAGGTTTGCAGGCGCCTTTTACAAGCCCAACGAAGCAAAAGGGCAGGCGGTTTACAAAGGCGTCATAATTAGGAATGATGTGTCAAGGCAGGCAAGCACCTCTTGAACCTGACCCTGCTTGTCTCCTTGACACAGGAAATTCAGCCTAGCTTTAGTATTGGGCACATTCCAGGGCAAAGAATCCTAGTCACTTTTCATTCATTTGACTGCACACAGAAAATGTCACATAAGGTCACACCTTTATTTTTATTATTATTTTGTAAAGGGTAAAATAATTTGCATGAGGGTTCCTTTTTGCTAACAAGTAACTGTCCAGCTTATCTCAATATACAGATAAGAACAGACAGGTGGAGCTGGAGAGTGTTTCCCTCACCCCACCCCACCCCTCCTGGACTGGAAAACCTTCCCATCCACGAAGCCAAGGGAAACTCCACTTGCACTCAGCCCTGCAGAGAGATTTTAGGGGACTGCTATGTCTCTTATTTTCTTTCTTGGGACAGTGGGTTGTTGTGATCAGAAGAGAAGAAAATTCTCGAGCACCAAACAACAATAAAACCACTTCCATTGAACTCCTGGTCACAGTCTGTGTCATGGGAGAAGTGTGGAATAAAGAAACCCGGTTTGGGGGGAGGATACTCCCCTTCCCTGGGGAAGAGGGAGATTCCCTGCAGCCAAGCTCAGAAATAATAGTCTCCCTGCGTCCTGAGAAAACTGTCCAAAATGTTAACACATCAATCTTAAGGAAACAAGCCTAGCTTTTACCAACTTAATTTCATATAATTATTTCAGAGTTTGAGTCTTTACAAGAAAGAGGGAGTGGAAGAAAAAGATCAGAAAATTGAAGGGGATGAACAGGAGAGGAATGAGATTTTCTTTGTTTCGAAGATTCCTGTTTCTGCCCTCGTGCCCAGGGCTTCACCCGCACTTTCATCAGTCTGGTGCAAATCCATAGTGCTTGACAGCATGCAGAGTGGCTCAGAAGCCACCGGTTTCAGCTCAGGTCTGTCTTTAAGGGACACTTTCATAAAGCCTCCTTTTGTGTCTTGGATCCTATAGCAAAGCACATGCAGTGAAAGGAAGCTAGAGGACCTGTGGCCAGTCCCACCTCCTGAGTACAGTCACAGTGTGGCTTGCGCAAGTCCTTAAGCCGCAGAAGACTGGACTCCATCTGTGAAACCTCCCCTGCCCACCTCGGAGCATTTGTGTAGAAAAACACTCTGAAAAGTTAAAAATGCTGCCATGCAAATGAGAGCTATTTTTTCTTACAACAATAAAGTTTAGTATACGTGCTCTGTAAGTTTACCTATAACTAGTATTCATTAAAGAGTCAGAGGTAGTCACTGCATTTGGGTTTTTTAGGAACAATATAGGACCCAGAAGAAAGACAAGGGATCAGGGAATGGGAGGAGGAAGATGGAGGGATGTGTGTGTGTGTGTGGGGGGGTATTGTATTGCTGAATTGTGTGCATCTAGGAATATGTGACAACTAATCCAAACACTATGTAAAACTATAATGCATTAATAAAAATAAAATTTTAAAAAGAGTCAGAGGTATAAATTTGGTAAGAAAACAAAAATCATGGACATCATCTGGTCCACTTAACATTCAAATTACAAAGCCCCATCCTCCAGGAATTTTATTCAGTGGGGTACAGCCTAGGAATCTGGATTTTAAACAAACACCTTGGAAGATTCGAAGGCAGTCTAGCAACCTGACTTTGGGCAATGTGGTTTTGCAAAAAGAGGACGTTTTTTTCATCTTCCCACTCCATGGCCATGCCCATACTCCCACGGGGGCTGGGTGTGAAAACAGAGCACACCATGCCCGTTTGCATCCCTTCATTAATATTTCAGAATCTACAACCCAAAGCACGAGAAAGAAACAAAGAATGGAGGATTAGGTAGATGGGTTTCGGTTTCCCTTTAATGATGAGAAAAATGCATGTCTGCTCTGAGCAGATGATAAATTGATCTAGAAAATGTTGCACAAGTGTTCTTCACTAAGCTTCGGGGTCAAAGTCAACAATCTAAGAGAAAATGTACCTTCATTTAGTTAAAAAGGACTTAGGTTCAAGGCATTGCACAATGGGGCTGGTGTGGGTTACACTCTGTCAAATGGCCTGTTCATTTGTTCAGCTTTCCACAGGACTTTGCCAAAGAGGACAATGAGGGGCGGGGTTTGGGGGGATTTAGCTCATGTGGTTGCAGTTTGTTTTTGCACCTGTGGGTTTAAAAACATAACAATAGTTTGAGAATATCATGATAACATTTTTAAAGAGAGTGAAATAGTTTGTATGTGAAGTTGGGATAATGGAATGAAGGGCCTCTCACAAAAGGAATCCCATTCAGGAAGCTTTGCCTACTCGAACATTAAGTAAGAACAGAAAACAAAACTGAGGATGAATTTTCTAGAAAGATAACTCCAAGAAATGTGAAGATAACTTTTCATTAACAATAAACTCCATCTCACAACTTTACATTTCTAAAATTTAAAAAAGAAAAAATTTGTAACCAATATGGCCTCTAGAAAATCAAAACAGAGAATTCACATATGTTTGGTTTTCCCATGGAAAACTCTCCGGTTCTTCCTCACAATTGTAGTGCACACATACTTTCCCACTCGTGTGGCAGGGGTATTGGGTTTTATGGTCACAGTAAATCTTGAATATTAGAAAATTAAAATAAAAGAATTTCTGAAGATAGGTACAGGGATAAGCAGTCATAGGTAATAAAGGCCTGTTAAAAAGATGAGAGATGGGGGCTGGAGTGGTGGCTCTGTGGTTACGGTGCTTGCCCAGCATGCACGAGTACGTGGGTTCAAACCCCAGCACCCACGTACACAGCTAAGTGTCAGAGCAAAGAAAGTCATGTGAAAAACTCAATAAAAATTGATTCTCTCTGTCTCTCTCACTGTCCTTCTCTCTTAAAAAAACAAACAAAAAGATGAGAGATTGAGAGTCTATTTAAAAGTTTACAAAATAACTTCAGAATCCCAGAAACCTAGGACTCTTTATTTCTCCCCAGGGCCCTACTATATTATGAGTAACAAAACCTTTATTCAAGGTAATGATACCAAGACATCTAGAAAAAGTTAAGTTAGGGCTGGAGAGGTGGCTCAGCAGTTAGAGCACTTGCCTGGCATGCTCAACGACCCAGGTTCAAAACCTAGCACCACATATACAACTAAGTGTCAGAGAAATGGAAAAATAAATAAAATTGATTCTCTCTCTCGCCCCCATCTTTAAAAAAAAAAAAGAACGAAATCATTAAATTATGTTCTATTTCCCTCATTTAAGAAGGTACTAAATAACATCTTTTGGAAAGATTTTCATGAAAATGGTTAAAAGTAAAGAGGTGTCTATGCTGAAAGTGGGAAATCCTTCTCTTTCTAGAATTCTCATTTATGCAACTAAAAAAAAAAAACTTTTTTCCCCTCCAAAGTTTCTAGACAAGCAGTTTGTCTGAAAAGCAAAAATAGGGGGAGGGGTGGAGGCAGAGGAGGAGCAGCTGTTTTGAGTTAAGAAGCGTGTTAATGACAGCCCAGGAGTCAGGAAGATGCTGGGGTGAGCCTGCTGGTCAAAGCAGAGATGTATTAAACTGTTGAATAAAAGCAATTGTTGTAGGCCTATGATAGTGGCCCCGAGGAGCGAGATTCGGAAGACAGCTCTGACAAATGAGCTATCTGTGGCTTAAAACCACCCTCCCTGCCCTCAGCCCAGGCTGTGATCAGAAGCAGGCGACATGCACAGGGGCGGGGTGAAGAGAGTGGGTGCTGAAGTGGCCCCTTCTAACTCCCCAACACTGGAGCCTTACAGAGAGCATTTTCTGAGAAAGTTGATAACCTGAACCACAGAGGGTCCTGGCAGCGGCAAGGGGAAGAAAGGATGCTTTCGACTGGAACGTTAATGATAAATACAAAATGTCATGATTACCAGCGAGGTTACAGGCACCGGAGGCGCGAAGAAAAAAGAAAAACAGTAAGTCGTTTTATCTTTACAGTGGTTCCCTCAAAGGGGTCAGCAGGTCGGGCCAGAAACTTGCAGTTAATTACCTCCGCGTGTCTCTAAGTCAGTTCATGAGTCCAGCAAGAGTGCTGCAGCCCTTCTGCAAGGAGACCCTGAGCTCACTGCAGCCTGCTGGGAAAGGCCGGGAACATTGAGTGGGGGGGGGGGTCCTCACACTAAGCTTCCTGGGAAGGCAGAAGCTGGGCCAGGTCCACATCCAGCTGGCCCTCCAACCCTGCCCCTACCTCCCACAGACACAGCAAACCTGCCCCAAACCTCTCCCCCACTGGAGAACTCTGGCTCAGTTAAAATGGAACCAAGACCGAACTTGCCCTGTTTTAAAAATGGAGATCTATACGAGGAACGCAACCAGAATGAAAACCACGCTGACCAGTACGTGAGCCCCAGCCTTAACCTGAGGCCCAAGGTTCACCCGAGCCACCAGACAAGGAGCCGTGTTCAAGATTTGGAAAACACATAAATCTTTCAAAACTTTTCCCTAACTCTGAGTCACATCATCTAGTTGATGCTCTAGGTTATAAGAACTATAAACACACATGACTATGATTTCAACAACCCCTGCACAAAAATGACTCCTAAATCCAGCTCCGTCCTCACTCCTGGACTTTTGTTTCCATTGGCTCACTGAAGTTTCCACCTGGCTGTCCTATAGCTTGGAAACCATTTGTGCTTGAGTTAATTTACTTTCTTACAGATGCAGGTCTGGTGTGATCTTTTCTGCTTTGGAAGTTATTGCGGTAAGACTAACAGGCTGGAAATACCAAATGCATCTGTTCCACTTCACCACTGAGGTGTGGACTGGATAATATTTTAGGATGCTTACAGGATTTAGAATCCAGAGAGCAGTATAGATCTATTCAAGCATGCTTGTGCCGTGATTCCACCCATCAGCAACTCCGAATCAGGAGCAGTTGGGCTAGAGGGTAATAAGACAGCAGGAGCACGTGATAGATGTTAACTATGTTTTTTTTTTTTTTCCCAAAGAGAGAGGGAGGGGGGGGAGAGAGAGAGAGAGAGGGAGAATCAATTTCGTTTAGCCTTTCATGTGGCTTTCATTGCTCCAAGTCTTCGTTGTGTACGTGGTGCTGGGGTTTGAACTCGCATACTCGCACATGCCGGACAAGTGCCATAACTGCTGAGCCACCGCTCCAGCTCCTAATGATAGTTTTTATGACTGTTATGGTCATTTCTGAATACAGCCCCAGGGGGTTCTCTTATAGGAATATGATGTAAGAAAAGTTTGCCCACCCATTCCTGGCTCTTTGCCCTGAGAGTAGAACCTAACAACTCAGATCCTTTTCCAACCGATCTCCTGCCCACATAGACTTTGCTCAGACCATAGAACGTGGAACCTGAAAGGGACAGTAGAGATCTTCTAATTCAGACCCTTTTTGCAAACATGAGGAAGCAGAAATTCAAAAAGGAGAGACCTCAATCCAGTGGTAGAGTTGCCAGTAGAAGCAGGATCATCTGCAGTGTTTTTTCTCCTTTCTGCTTGCAAAACTACACTGTGAGAAAGAAAAATTAACATCCTTCCCAGGGATGTGCACACTTAACCAGAGTTCAGCTCACCCGCAACGAGGGTGGAACCTCAAGATCAGCTGCTAAGCAGAGCACCACCCGCCAGAGGCGTGACATTTATACAAAGCTTCATTGTCTCCCAATTCCTTCCACTTTTAACATCTCATGGCTGGAGAGGAAAGCAGCCAAAGTGACGGTGCTGTACCACTGCACAGTGTGCGGATCGTAACCACAGTTCTTGCTTAAGTTGGGTCTACCTCTTATACACACAGTAATCTTCACTATTTCTCCCCAAGAAAATTCAGGCTAATCAGAAATTCCCGTTACCTTTTCTAGTTGTTCTTGGTATGTTTTTGCCAATTTTAGTGATTGCTCAACTTCAAATCTGAGCACAAGGAGGGACTGAAGGTGTGGAGTGAGGTCATGGACGTGGCATGGGCCCCAGGGATGTCTGTGTTTACTCATGTTGGTGACTGTCGAGCCATTTTCCCTGGGCAGGCTGATTCTATTGTAAGAGAGCCAGCATGCCTGGTCCTAAGCATCCCTGCTTTAGCATGATCTCAGTCCCTTCTTACCTCCACATCCTTTTGAGACAGATTAGAAGAGAAGTGAAATGGCTGGGTAGTCAGGACAGAGGGCCCTA
>PVKS010042812.1:0-15214 GCA_004027875.1 Aplodontia rufa | reverse complement strand
ATCCAACCGTTTTCTGCCTACTCTGCCTGCATGGCGTAGCTGAGGTCAGTCACTTCCTCCACGGGATGTGCCCATAGGTCAGGCCATTGCTGACTCCATGGTCCAGCCCACTCTGGCAGTATATAGAAATTTGGACATCCTCAACATTGAAAGAGGGCCTTCCTATTCATGGAAGCAGCAAGTACAGTGTAAAGAGTATGGTAGAATATATGATTGGAACATGTGTTTTTTCCACACTTATGCTACAAAATTATGGAATTCTTAATGGGAAAATCAACATGACAAGCAAATTATAATTCACATTGTTCTGCATACTCTGGGTAAGACTAATGCTTGGATTCATTGACAATGAAGAGTAATGATAACTTTGAGTCACGGTTAGAAGATGGATGACACATTGTCATAATAATGATGTGATCACCATTAAATAAATACTACTAGGGAACCACAGAGGCAAGAGGATCTATATTATTTTCATACAAGCAGTACCCAATGAGCCATGGGATAAGTCACAGGATTGTAGCCATCTTTGTCTTAGATTGGAAATAGGAAATTAGAAAAGCATGGTGCATTTGACAGTGAAGCACATAAAGAGATGATTCCTAGACACGAATGGCAACAGACAGTCCCAGGGTATTATTAGGACTCTTCATCTAAATTGATTAACAATAACAATAAACAAATTTGAAAGTACATTTTTCTATACAATATTATTCATCTTTTTAAATAAATCATATTTTCATGAGACTATAAATTTTATAAATTTTTTCATAAAAATTATTCTTTAGATAAAAGTCCTATGAAAAACAAATATTTTAGTACATCACTGCATATTCCACAGATAACCTTACATTTTTTGTAACAATACTGACTCCAGATTCACATGATACTGTTATTTGTTCATTTAGCAAATAATTATTGAGTTTTCACTAAGTGCCAGAAACTGATTACTGGTGATAATAGAAAAAAAATGTATCTTATAGTAACATCATCTCTGAGGAAGCAGCATTTAAACTGAGGTCTCAGTGAAGCAATGTGTTAGCATTGCAAACATCTTTGAAGAAGCAATGTTAGGCAAGGGAGCAGAAAGTTCAAAGCCGCAGGGACTGAAGCCAGATGGCAGTGTAATTAGATGAGAGCTACATTTTAGTATAAATATCAACAGATAATATCAGGCTCGTCCACCACAGCAAGAAACTTTGTTTTCCCTAAGTGTGATGGGAAACTTTAGAATAGGCTAAACAAAACATATTTAGGGTCTGATTTGTATTTTAAAATAAAAACTATTGTTCTTGATTATAAATGTTGTCATGGAGCAAGAGGGGGAACAAGGACAAGTTAAGTATCTGTTGCAATAATTAAGGAAATATTTTGATGTTGACCTTGTAAATCCTAAGGCGTTGATCACAAGTAAAGCTATCAGGAATTATTGACAAGTTGGATGTGAAATGTGAAAGATAAAATAGGAATAGGAACATCTTTTAGAATTTTCTCTGGTATGACTGAGAGAATGAACTGTCATACTTGTGTAAGTGTTAAACTTACCAAAAGAGGGAAGCAAGTTTTGTGTTCATCTATGTGCTTGGAAGAGGAACACATTTAACAGTACTGCCTTAGAGATAGTAAATTAATCCAGACTTGATCACTCAAATAGAAATGAGAATTATGCTATTCCATTTTAAAACTTAAGTGTTGAATTAAAGATGAATGCTGTGAGTACGTATTTGAGAATCATTAACAAATAGATGGGCATCTCCAATAAAGTGGACGATTCACATTAACTATCACACAAGTTAAAATAAAAAGAACAAAAACAAGAGGGAATTTTGAGTCAGGGACAGGTACTGCAAGAGGAAAAGAGAAACAAGTATAAACACGATCTGGCAAAGCAAAGATAGAATGCTTCCAGTTAATACTTTGAAACATTAGAAGAAATCTAATTAATTGGGTTGAGGGCTGCAATATTGAATTATAAGGGAACATATATTGATTCAATATAAAAAGTAATATTTGTAAGATAAGCATTGACATTAGTACTATTTATGATATTCTATGCTTCGGTGGAGAGATTTCTTATTGAGCTCTTTATTTGGTCAGAGGAGATGGTCCCCAGTTGTGATTTAGCAGACAGGGTACTTACTACTTTTGGGGAATACAGTCTTGTGTGCCCTCCTGAAGAAAAGCTTTGTGCGTCAAGTGCTGTTAACTTCAGTGAGGGATCCCACATGTACATCTTGGAGTTTGTGGGGTGTGGTGGTCTAAGGCAGAGATATTACAGAATAGCTGATGTGGTACTGGGAGGCGGTAAAGGTCATAGTGCTGATAGATATCCTGGAGTGAACAGGTTGCAGGTCAGTGGCCTTGCATCTGGGCACACTGAACAGTGGCTGGTGTCTTTGGTACCCCTTTGTAATCTTCTTCATGGGGTGTATTGACGTTGCTGTGTGAGGTTCTCCACTGGCTGCTTAGGAAATACCTTCTGTTTGTCTGTCTACCTAAATGAAATTTGAGTTACTGGAAACTCTGAGACTCATAGCTGTGGATCCTCCTAGAAGAGCTGGGACATGTGAGCTACTTCCCTGGTTGCTATGGTTTTCTTGCCAGCTGGAGTTTGTTAGTCAGGCCAGAGACCCAAGTCTAGATGACTGGAGAATAGTGAATCTATTGGCTGTTCCTGTTGGGTGCTGGGGTACAGGGTGCTGAGGGCTGTGACTGACTGCTGTGGAATGCTGAGCACTGGTTCCCTTCTTCTGAGGCTTCTTTATCGCACCCCTATGTACACACTTGGTGATTGTCTGTAACTGTGGTGCCTGGGAATATAGGCTATTTGTGGGAAGTCTGTGGCACAGAAAACTCCATCTTGTTTGGTGCAGTTCCCTGGAGTTTTACGTGTCATCATAATGGGGGTAAGGTGTAAGTTGGCCCTCTTTTGCCTGAGCTCCTATGGAAGTATTGGGGAGTGCTGGAATGGAGTTAGCATTGCTCAGGGATGATTTGCTCTGTCATCTGTTACATCCCATTCCCCTGGTCCACCATGAAGGGGAGGGGGCTTCAATAACCATCACCTGTAGTGATTCCTCTACAATTTTGTTCTAGATGGATTACTGACACAATTCATTGTAGAGGTGTTCTCTGTGGTTTTATTTGTTATCACTTATAGGTGGAAAGAAGCTATATGGATTTAATTTATTCTGTGGAGACTGACTAGCTGTGAACTTGAAAAAAATGGCTGCCTTCCTGGTGCAGCTTTCTCCCCACCTCTTGTGTTGAATTGCATGAAATCAAGGTCTTTTCTGCTCCTGTCTCATTTTAACTTGGTTTGTTTGTTAAGTATGTAAGCTTATGATCTTTTCCTCTCCCTTATTCTTTGTTACTCCTTGTCACTGACTCCAACTCAATCAGGGATCAGGGTTAAGGAATTCTTTCCTCATTTTCTACTCCAGTAACCAGATTCAGGTATCTTCAAATCTCAAGCTGTCCAGTCTTGAGTTTTAGAGCCTTCACTCTCTCACCCACCTCTCTGTTCAGCTGTTATTTTATTGGTTCATTTTTGGACTATGCACGAAATGAGGGTTGGTTCCCAGAGATCTTCCACCATCTTCTGAGCTCTGCTACTAAAAATTAGACTTTTACATAGAAAATTTCTTTATAGTTGAATACAAGAAAATGAATAACTTAAAAGATACTTAAATTACTAGTAGATGTATTATACATGAAATACACATGCACAAATACTAAGACAAATTATTTTAATTGTATCATGCTTTCTTTGTGCTGGGGTCTAACCCTTGGAATTTTTGTTAATTTGAGGCCATTTAGAAAGCAGTGTTGATATTAACACTGGCACCCTCTTACTACAAAACACAATATTCAAACAATAAACAATTAAAAAAAAAACAGTTGGGACTCTCCAGTATAGAAATAGTGGAATTACCACTTGAGGCAAGGGCAATACATGTGCAGAAAAAATTCTTGCATCCCCTCTAGGCCCAGATCTAGCTAAGTATGTGGTATTTGTAAGTAACCTATAAATAGTTGTCTGGATCATAGAAGGTTTTTGCTGAGGAAATACATTAGTAAATTGTTAGCATAGAACTATTATTTAAGAGAAGGAGGCCATGAGCTTAGTTATGCTGAGTAAAATAAGCCAGGCACAAAGGCAAATGCTACGTAGCCTCACTTATAGGTATTATCTAAAGTTTCAAACTCAAAGTTACCAGAGGTGGTGCTAGGAGGGGGCACTGACAAGAAAAGTTGAGATGTGTCAAAGGGTGTGGTGCTTCAATTTAACAAGAGGAATATGTTTTAGTGATTTTTATATGGTATAGACAATAATAATAGCTTGTATATTTAAAACTTGATGAAGGAATAGTTTTTAAATAATGTTTTCAACAGTAAATAATTACGTGAGGTAATGGCAATGTTAACACTTTTTTTTTTTTTTTTTTTTTTTTTGGTACTGGGATTGAATCTAAGGACACTCTACCAATTTGCTAAATACCCTGTTCTTTTTACTTTTTATTAACTTTGGTCTCACTAAATTTTCCAGGCTGGCCTTGAACTCACTTCCCATGTCACTGAGATTACAAGTGCTACAGCACCTAGCTAATTAACTTTATTGAATAATTCCACAACATGTACTTACAGCATTACAATGTACCCCATAAAATATACAATAGTTATTTGGTAATTAAAAAATAAAAAAGTAAAAAGAACAGAAGGCCATAACTGAAAAAGAGAACAAATACAAAATAAATTTCAAGAATGAATATGAAAAAAAGAAAAAAGAAATGATATCAACAAAGTCAAAATAAGAGCTTTTCAGGAGTAAGGATCCTGTGTATCCAGGAAGGAATGAAATATGGGAGTGTCTCACTTTGTGTTTAAGTTGAATGTAGTTCATTCTGTGAGGCTGAAGTCAAGAATCATTTTCTCTCTTCAAATTTGGAACTCCTTCACTCATACAAACTGAAAAGAAGCTACAGGTTTTATTCAGCTGTTTTCAATGGAGTCTGCATGACACAGATAACCTTTCAGAAACAGAATATGAACCACAGGCTTGGCATCAAATGTGTGCTAACCTCCGTATAACTATTTAGCAAAGTTTCAAGACACTTAAAAATAATCAGTTCCAGGGTTTAAGTGGAGATATCTATAAAAAAACCAAAATAGAAAGAAAGCACAAAGACCTTTTAAACTAAGTGAAACAACAGAAATAGAGTAAATAACACTCCCTCAAATTCATCTTAAATTCCAAAGACACATAAAAAATATTAACCCTAGAAAAAGAAATTTAGTAATATCCATAGCTACAGGATGAATTCGTATCAGATCAAATGAAAATATTAGAAAAAACAAGGCAATGTAAAAATATGAATGTTCAGAATTCTTAGAGATAAAGGAAAATAATCTGTAGAAAAGACAACATGAAATTGTGAAACAGGTGAAAAATAAGAAATAAAATTAAAATAATTTTTAAATTTTAGCAAATTACAATTGTTGATTTTTTTAAGTCACATCAAACCACATACAGGATTGAAAACAGTCAGCCTTCAAGATGGTGTGGGAGTAATCATCTGGTATTCCAAAATGGGAGAGGGGTGCTGCAAAGAAGGAATTAAAGGACATGAGAGCCAACACTACTTCAATTAAGAAAAAAAGTGTTCCCAAGAAGAAGGCTTGAAATATTAAAGACTAAAGCAAGCAAGCACAAACATAACAAACATATAAATTAACTATTGACTATAAAATCTTGATCAGTGCTTTGTGTTTAAAAGGCAAAACAGCCTCTTTATTCACCAGTAATGAGAAAAATAATAACAGAGAAGATGTCTGCAACATAATTAGATTTTGCTAAGTTCCTTGTTTTACTTAGGATGCTGAAAGAATTGCAGAATAATTTTAGACTTTCTGAGAAATACTGAAAAATTAAATGTTAAAATTTAAAGGGTTATAGGTAAATAATTAAAATTCCATATTATTTCCAAAAAAATTGAGGAAAATAAATACAAAATACATACACCCCAGATTTTTTATCACTGAGACAAAATGCCTGAGAAAAACAATTTAGAAGAGGAAAGATTTATTTTATTTTATAGTTTCAGAGGCTTAGCTCCATGTAAGGCTGCCTCCATTTCTTTGGACTTGAGGTGAGGCAGAACATGGTAGAAGGGTACGGTGGAAGGGTGTGGTGAAGGAAAGCTTCTCAGCTCATAGCAGTCAGAAAGCAGAGAGAGAGAGAGGTAGGCAAGAAACAAGATAAACTCTTCTGGGGCATACATGTGGTGACCTACTTCTTCCAGCTAGACCCCAACTCGTATAGTTTCTCTCACCTCCCAATAGTGCCATCAAAATATTAATCCACTGATAAGGTCAGAGCCACAACTCTGAGCATGCTACTTGGGGGAACCAAATCTTCAACACATAAGCCTCTTAGAGACATTCCAGACCCAAACTATACCATAAACCTAAATTAAAAGAAAGACAAGACAAGTAATAATCACAGACTTTTATGTAGAAATAATTGCACATTGAGAAACATAAATATGACAGTCTCATCAATGAAGAGTCAGATTGCATTAAAATTTTAAATTGCAGCTAAACAATACTTATGAGACATAACTAAAAATAATATTGAACATTTGAAAATTAATCTTTGGAAAAGAAATGTCAGAAAAATGCTGAGATGATTAATTTTATGTCAAATTGGCTGGGCCACAATGCCAACACAATCAATCAAACCTATTTATGGGTGTTTCCATAAATGTTTTGGGATGAAATTAACATTGAAATCAAGAAAAGGAAATTATTCTTCCTAATGCAGATAGGCCTCATCTATTTAGGTAAAGTCTTTAATAAAACAAAGATTCACACACACACCCACACATGCAGATGGTTGCTTACATAGGTTCTACTTAACCACATTTTGACTATATGATGGGTTTATTGGATATTAAAGGTATTTTTAACTAATGACCTTTTTTACTTAGGATAGTTTTATCAGAACATAATACCATGATAAGTCAAAAACATCTGCACATTATACACACTACACACACTTATATGCACACCATACATACACACAGGGTGAAGGAGGAAGAGAGAGATCAATTACAGGTATTTGGTCTTATGCAATTTGGGGATTTGATTAAGTGGGATCCAACACTGGAACTTGAAGTCTATGGAGCAAGTATTTGAATGCGAAGATGAATATAAAGTAGGGGAGACCAAGGGCAACCTAGAAGCTACACGAGAACTTCAACCTCATGAAGATGGACTCATGCAACCATTGTCAGTCAGTTCCAGTTGCCTGTCGCCTAGGTGGTGTGGACAGAATCCAGAACTTATATACCTGGAGCTAAATGCAAAAATTGAACCAGGAGTAAGAAACTAAAGCAAGACTCAGCCAAGGTAGAGCAGTTTCAGGTCCAGCAGCTATTTTTCAAACCACAAGATGCAGCATCAAATCAGCAACAACGTGGGTGACCTTAGTAGCCAGGAATGATAAGACAAAAACTCTCCATACTCCTTTGTGGTGAGGGGTGGATAATTATCAAACTTATGCAAAGGAAAACAGCCAAAGTGTTTGCAAAGAAATTTTTCCCTTTTGAAACAAAAAAAAAAATTCTTCCAAGTTGAAGCCCTTTCTTCCATTCTACATTCCCCACTGCCTAGAATGCTGATGCAAATTAGGATGTTCAGAAAATCTTTTGAGATCTGAGGACAAAATATATATGCTTAAAATGAATCCCTACAAATATCTTTGAGATGATATATTGGTATGGAACTAACAACTTTGGCACATTTTATTTTATAGGAAAAATAAATTACTGTTTTAAACAGTAATTGGGTTTTACTGGTACCGGAAACCAAACTCATACTCTTTCCATTAGTCCTACTATCTCAGTGAATTACAAAGTTCAGAGGAAGCATTAGAGAGGAGGAATTGGATGTTTGAAGACAGGCAAGAGGCATGGAGGTCAGCAAGGGAAAAATACTCTCTCCTTTACCCAACTGTAGTCAAGATTCCTATTCCCTCTTCGCCACTAGGCCTCAACCTTAGCCTATAAAGACTTGAGCAAACTCTCATGTACTTTCCAGTAGCTTAAGATCACCTTCTGAGGATGACCACTTAATGTCCCTGCCTAAAAAACCTCAAGAAAGCCTAAAGAATTTACTGCTTTCTCCACCTTAAAGCTAGGCTTGTTTTCTGGTCTCCCAGAAGAGCTGGAGCTTAAATTCAACAAGCATCAGTCAGCAAAACCAGATTGGCTTACATGAACCAACTCTTCCAGTTTTGTTTTGTTTTGTTTTTTCCTTTATAATTATTCACTTCCCTATTATCTTCCCACTTCCAGATTCCCTCCATCTTCCTTTTAAAGGCCCAGTCACTTCCCTACACACAGAAGTTGAGTTCAGTTCATGCTGGACACTTTTCCACATCACCTATCAAAATCTGCCCCATTTCTGGTTAAGAGTGTGTTGGTTTTGTTAATCTTCAACAGAGAGGAGACTAACAAATTTGCCAAAAATAATAAATTTTTTTCAGTTTTGCTGGCTCCTATTTTAAGGATATCAGTCAGTATGGTTATGCTTTTCAAATCAAGGCACTTAGAAGCCAAGGGTTAGGGAACATACCTACCAATTTCTGTTAGTATAACAACAGAAATGTTTGTGTGGATTTGTAAAAAAGATGATGTGGCTACTGATGGATTTGGAAGATTGCCAAAGGCCATTCAGTCAGGCAGCAAACCCCCTGCTCACTATTTTGAAGTTTACAGGCTTCTTTATTCAGAAGGTCACAGACTCGAAGTTCATAGACTGGGACCCTTTTCAGAAGCTAGTGTCTCAGGCCCTTTTCAGAAGATCCCCTTTCTACTAAAATAAACAGTCTAACCAGAAAATTCCTGCATTGACCACCCTCCCCCACCCAATTCAGTCCATAAAAGACCACCTATCCGAAAGCCAGATGGCCATTTTCCACTTGGAACGTGTCCATGCAACTATTTCAATAAATCTCCTCAATCTGTTGAGGTCTGAATCCTTTCTTTCTGTGTCTTATATCCTTCCATTTCCAGCCTCTTTTTTCTTATCAGCTACCATTGGCACTGGCAATTTTGGTTTTCAAATCTCTCCTTGAAATCATGCTGGTTAGTAAGTTTTGGCATATTTGTGTCTCTATATATTATGCAGTATTTTCAAAGGAAAACTGACAGGAAAAAAAAAAGTGGCTAATACCCCTAAAAATGCAGGAGTTTTTGAGATGAGGCCGGATTCTCTGGGCCCACCGGTGAATGGAGTCTGGGCTGACAATGTATTCCAGCAGCCAAAATAGCCCATTTCTAGTGTTTGCAGCTATTCCCAGTTAAAACGGGGAATTTGGCCTGACTGCAGGTTTCTGCAGCCAAAGTAGTGTTAGTAGCTACACAGCTAAGATCTGGGTTTTTCCCCCTGCTACTGTTGAGTGGTGGCATTATAGTTGTTGGTGTTGAAGCACAGCCTGGGAATTCAGCAACAATCTTCTAGGTTCTTAACTTGTGAATGTGAAGAATAAAATCCATGATAAACATGGAAGGGAAGAAATTTAGGAGTAGGATTTATTTAAGGAATGAGAGCAGAATCTCTGCAAGGTGGAGGGGTACCTGAAAGCAGGATACCTTCTTATGTATGTTAGGCCAGGATTTATGTTGGTTTGGGTATAAGCCTTGATTAAGATTCATGTAAAATGGGCATTGAGAAAAGCACTAACATCATTGGTTAAACTCTATGTAAAACATGCATTTTAGAAAACATTTTAAATACAGAGCTATACTTTGAAAATTAATGCAAATAAATTAAATTTAATAAAACATGCTTGTATGGAAAAATATATAATAAAATAACCACAGATGAGGATGTGTATAAGACTGACTGCAAAAAGAGGTTGTGGTTTCATGACTAAACTCCATAACTCACTGCAACAGCCACTGAATTGCAACCTAAGAAGGGTAAATTTTATTTTATGTAAATTGTGCTCAATAAAAGTGATGCAAGAAATCTTTGTGTTCAAGATTCTAAAAAAAGAAGCCTTAAGGAGGTAATTGGTTAAAAATATAAATATGAAATTATGAAATATTAATAACTGTATAGTAAATAAATGTATATTTCAAGATTTGTTGAATGACTATATTAAATTAATAATTAAGTTTGTCTATCCCTTTGATGATGATATATTTACTAATGCAGAAAATTCAAAGAAAAAGAAACCATAAAAATAGAAGTTTTAAAAACCATTGGACACAAATTGAATTCAGATGAACACACACTAAAAATAACAAATTGGAAAACATAAAAGGAAGATAATAAAAGGGTGTGAATAGTTTACATTAATTTAAAAGGTGAATAGGATGATGGAATCTTCCCAATTGTTAAAAATTGTCATAATTAGACTGTGTATTCAGTCAAATTGGATTAATAAATTCTTGGTACCAATTGAGTGAGGAAATAGCCCAATACAAAGAACACTTGGTTGTATAAGTGAGACAGTATTAGAAAATAATAGAGAAGTAAAAGACGATTTAACCGTGGTTGTCCATTGAATATCCATATGAAAAAAAAAATCAATTTATATCTCTTTTTTTTTGCAGAGGGACCTGAGATTGAAACCAGGGGTCCTTAACCACTGAGCATCTATGTGCCCAGCCTTTTCTTATCTTTTGTTTTGAGACAGTGTTCTCACTAAGTTGCTTAGGGCCTTGCTAAATTACTGAGGCTGGATTACCTGTCATCCTCCTGCTTTGGCCTCCAAAGCTGCTGGGATTACATGCATGCTCCACTATGCCTGGCTCTCAACTTATGTCTTCAACATCTGTCTTATATAATTATTTTAAATGAATTAATAGTTGATGTCTAAAAACAAAACTAACAAAAACATTTTTAGGTAATTATGAAGAAAATATTACTGAATGTGATTGTATGAAAATGAAGAGATTTATATGAAAAAAGACATACAGATTAATTTAACATGTAAGAACATGGCCTGCAAGAAGATTTTTCAGAGTACATAGTCATCAGATAACTAATTTTGAGAATATGTAAATCAATCTTAGGTTTAGACAAAGCCATCCAATCTAACAAGTGGCAAAGCAGATGAAGAAATTATTCACAGAAAAGGAAACTCAAATCTTCAACTATGGAACATGCCAATCATAATAATATTCAGGTTAGATGCAAATTCATTTCACCCATATTGGGCCAGCAAACATTTTAAAAATCTGACCGTAACATATGCTGTTGGTTGATGGAGGAAAGTGAATTCTCACCATGGCAGTGGTAATATAAACTGATAAAATCAATTTACAGAGCAATTTGACAACTTCTACTTAAATTGAGAATAAGCATATCAGATGAGCATGTAATTAATATCCTGGGTATTAGCAGGGAACTGGGCATACATACAGTACAACAGGGAGATTTCCATCACTGTATGGTTTGGAAGAAGGAAAATTAAATAAAAGCAATCTTACTCTCCATCAAAAAGAAAAACCAGGGGCTGGAGCAGTGGCTCAGCAGTTTTAACACTTGCCTGGCGTTCGTGAGAACACAGGTTAAAACACCAGCACCACATACACAAAGAAGTGTCAGAGCAATGAAAGCCACATGAAAAACTAAATAAAAATTGATTCTTTCCTCTCTCTCTAACATTGTCCCTCTCTCTTAAAAAAAGAAAAAGAAAAGAAAAACCAAAACATGATACAAAGTTCATTCAAAGAAAGAGTATCAAGAACCTATTCTTTCTTCCTTTGTTCTTTTTTTTTTTTTTTTTTTTTTTTTTTTTTTTTTTTTTTTTTTTTTTTTTTTTTTTTTTTTTTTTTTTTTTTTTTTTTTTTTTTTTTTTGTTGCTTTGGGGCTTGCTTAATTGCTGAGGCTGTCCTCAAACTTGCAATCCTCCTGCCTCCCAAACACTGGAATTACTGGTGTGCACCACCATGCCCAACAAGTATAGAGCATCATAAGTGAATAATATAACTCCGTATAGATTGGTGAGGTTAAATCTCAAATGATAAAAAAATATAACTTTGCAAACACATTGTTCTATTCTGTGAGTAGATCCAAACAAATGCACTAAAACATAAATGCGTAAAGAGGCTGCAACTTCAAAGTAGAAGGGCACAAAGAGAGTGAGTGATTAGTGGTTGGGGAAAGGTGTACAGGTATTTCAAACAATAGATGTTTATTTTGTTTTTAAAAATAAAGATCAGAAGCAACTATTTATAAACTATTAAGAATCGTGAAAACTTAAGAAGAGGATGCATAGCACTTAAATTATGAAATAGTGAAAATAATTGGTTTGGTCAGCTTTTTCACCACTGTGACCAAAAGACCTGACAAGAACAATTTTAGAGGTGTAAAAGTGCATTTGGTGCTCACTATTTCAGAGGTCTTAGTCCATAGAGGGCCAACTCCACTGCTCTGGGTCCAATCTGAGACAGAACTTCAGGACTACTCCACTCTCTAGGAACAAAACATATAGCCCAAGGGAACTCCCCCAGTGATCTCCAGGCACATCCTACCTCTCTACATTTGCCACCCAGTTAATCTCTATCAGTGAATTAAAGCACTGTTTAGGTTAAGGGTCTCCTAACCCAATCATTTCACCTCTAAACTTTCTTACATTGTCTCACATATGAGCTTTTGGGGGACACCTCACGTCTAAACCATATCAATAGTGAAAGAATCCATGTACACAACAAACTTAGTAAGCATGCTAGGCAACGCCCAGTGAATTAAAGCTGTGTTCATGCATCTGTAATCCCACCACCAGTGCATTCCTAAATCACTATTTCTTTTCCCACAAGCAACATACATGCAGACAGAAAGGAGGCCAGTGAGGGAAAAGTATTTCATTTATTATAGCATTTTAATTCTTCTTGATAAAGTTTCCATGTGAAACTTCTTTGCTGTGAAGGCTAGCCTATAAATTTTTTTAGCTCTTTATTTGTATATGCTCTTCCTTTATAATTAAATCTTAAGTCTGGAATTTACTAATTTTCTGATTATCTTCTCTAGCTTTGAGTCATTGTTTATTCACACACATAATTCATTTAACACAATATGTGTATTTATTTTTTTGGAACTGTGGGTATCTTAATCTTGTGGATTTAGATGTTAGGCTAATTGATTTGTTTTTGTCTTGATTTTGTTTTAGTAGATGATTAGCCACAATTATAGTGGATTAAGTAAGTGGAGAGTTCAACTAAGTAACATGCTTCTTATCTTTGGTGATGCATTTTGAGTAAAATGTGCAGAAAGCTTTTTCTTGTCTTGGAAAAGAGATATAGTCTCAGCAGGGCTTTGTGGCAGCTGAACAAATAAAGCTATTCTTGTCTGAGAAAACATTTACATCTTCAGGTTCTTGATTAATTATAAATATGTGGATTTGGAAATAAAAAAAAGACATTGTTGAAACTACACTCCAGCCAATGGTATTTTTTTTGAAGAGTTTGGATAATAAATATATTCACTAGAAGAAGCAGATAAGGGGCTGGAGCGGTGGCTAGGTGGTTACCGTGCTTGCCCTGCATGCACAAGTACACGGGTTCAAACCCCAGCTACCCACGTACAGAACTAAGTGTCAGAGCAACGAGGGCCATGTAAAAAACTCAATAAAAATTGATTCTCTCTCTCTCTCTCTCACCCTGTCCTTCTCTCCTTAAAAAAAAAAAAAAAAAAAAAAAAAAGATGCAGATAAAAAATGCACTAGCTCAGTGGCAAAGCGCTTGCCTAGCAAGCGCAAGGCCCCAAGTTCAGTCCTCAGCCCTTAAAAAAAAAAAGCACTAACTACACATTATCTCAGATGAATATTTTCTTTTCTTTTTTCTTTTTCTTTTTTAAGAGAGGGAGAGAGAGAGAGAGAGAGAGAATCAATTTTATTTAGTTTTTCATTTGACTTTCATTGCTCCAATACTTTGTTGTATATGTGGTGCTGGGGTTTGAACCCATGTCCCTGTGCATGCGAGGCAAGCACCGAAATCACTGAGCCACCACACCAGTCCCCTAGATGATTATTTTCAAAAGACAAATTATTATATATGAAAAAAATTGACAATAGTTATTTAATGTATGAAGCGATATCCTACCAGGGATTGAAGATAAAATCATTTTGTGCAATTGAAATAATTCCACAATTTTATAAAATATATACTGTTATAAAAATATAAAAATCTAAGGAAATGTTAAATGTGATAAACTTAGCAAAGTTTATAGTAAATTTTATTTTCATTACATGTTTTTAAACTTTGTATATTTAATATGTAATACTTTTATAGAAGGAAAAATACTAAAAAAAATCACATAGATTATATCATTCAAGAATCCAAATTAGTTTTATGTTAAGGAAACACTTAATATTGGATCATCAGCACATATGTGATCTGGAGTGTATTTGGACAATTTAATTAATTTTAATACCAGAAGTATGGGATTGTGTTCTCAAAGCACAGTGCAGACAGTGAAGTATAAAAGAAAAGAGGTAAGCTTCCAGCCCTCTTGAACTATGTTCTCCATACACATTTTGTGATCGGTGTTTCCACTCACTTTGACATCATGTTCATAATAAAAACAGCCAGAGTCATAGAAGCACAAATATGTAAACGTCTGCAATTTAACAGATGCCTACTAGCAGCTACCATATGGAGTTTGCAAACTGGATGACTTTTTTTTCTTCTTTTAAAGAGAAATTTAAAATTAGGAACCCAGATATATTTATGATGACCTGTATTCCATTTTAAAGGGGAAGGTATGAACCTACAACTGAACTGATGGAGGTATTAACAATCCATCATGATATTCAGATATCTCTTGAAAATTAACCACAGCCAGACACTGAGGAGATAAACACACATTTCTCAGCACTAGGGAACAGATTTTTTAAAAACTTATGTGGGGGGTTGGGTATATAATTTCAGCTTTTAATAAAATGTTGCAGGTACAAGTACAGAATGTTCACTTTGCCCATTTTCCCCTAATATTATCTAGCTTTTAACTATAGTACAGTTATCAAAGCCAGTAAATTAGCATACTAATGTAATTTCCTCCTTGTTGAAAAACTTTTAATAGGGGGATTCCCAGTATTTTCTCTATCCATAAGTGTCTGTGTCTGGTGGAGAATTACTCAAAGCAAAAACCATTAGCATATTTCAGATTACAGTCAATACCAGAGCCTCCTTCAGCTCTC
>PVKS010042811.1:0-15200 GCA_004027875.1 Aplodontia rufa | reverse complement strand
TGCCCAGTTCTACTCCATCAACTCTGCTAGACTTCCTTTCGCTCATCTACTTATTTATTTTAAATCCATCTTTTTTTTTGACAGAGGGAGTGACAGAATTAATTTTTTTTAGTTTTTCATCTGGCCTTCATTTCTCTGTCAAATAGTTGGGTGTGTGTGTTGGGGTTTGAACCCGGGTCCACATGCATGCCAGGCAAGCGCCGCAACCGCAGGCAGGTAAAATACCCCTGCGGGGAGTTTTGAGGTGGCTGCAGTGCTCCAAAGGCCTCATGTGCTGGCACGAGTTTGCCAGGCCTGCCATGGCAGGCTCTGCTAACTGGGGGCTCACACAACAGAAACCGATTGTCTCTCAGTCCTGGAGGCTGGAAGTCCAAGACTGAGGTGTTGGCAGGCTTGGCTCCTCCCTAGGGCTTGAGGGAGAATGTCCCTGCCTCTTCTTGGGTTCGGTGTGCTGCTGCCATCCTCGGTGTTCAGCTTCTGTCCTCGTCTGCACGCCAGCCTTCCTGTGTACTTACTGTGTTCAAATTTCCCCTTTCCATAAGAGCCCAGTCGCATCGGATTAGCACCCACCCTAATGGCCTCATTTGTGCTTGATGGCCTCTGTAAAGATCCTCTCTTCAAATATGGTCACATTCCTAGGTGCTGGGGTTGAGGACTTGGCACTTGAGTTTTGAACGCAAGCCTACCCGCAGCAGAGCACAGATCGGGAAACAGCGTCCGGCAGTTCATGTTTGCTTAGTCTGTGTGTTTTGTTGAGCACGTTTGCTGCGAGAGACACAGACAGAGCAAATATCTCCGCCCTAATAAAGCCCCAGTTTGGGTGGGAAGCCAGAACATTCCTCAGCTAAGCAAAGATGAGCTCCGACAGGAGGATGCTAGGTGGGAAGCTGGTTTCAGGCACAAGCTGACCCAAGGAGTCCAAAGTCATCGGGCTCCTGTTGTCACCTGTCAGACTCATCTTCACTCTGAGTGCTGGCCTCATTCTCCCAGGATCATCTGTGTGGCAGGGACAATGACAGTAGCAACCCATCCTTTCATCTTGTGCACTTCCCCAAAAATACCAGGAGAGGAGTCAAGTGGACTCAGCTTGGATCCCATGTCCCTCTCCGGGGCAGTCACAGTCTCCGGGGCAGTTGTGCAGGGTGGCAGGAGGGTATGTTGTGGTTGGGTCTGAAGCCCTGCTGGAACCACAGGGTGGGTTGGTACTGTAGAGGGGCTGCAGGGACAGTGGATGTCCTCCATGCCGTCACTCGGTAGGATCTCCCAGACAATAGACAGGTACCTTCCGCTTTCTTCCAGATCCAGGAATGGGAGACCCGCATTTTTACGCAAGGTAAGAATGCCATGGCCCCGGGATTCATCCTGAAACAGAAGGCCAAGGTCCAGCAGAGGATCAAGATCCTAGAGGACCAGTTGAACAGGGTGAGGAGCAACCTCTTGGCTCTCTGAAGGCCTGAGCTCTGGCATGGGGGACAGCTGGGCATGGGAGTTAGTTAGGTTCTGGAAATGGTGAAAGGGACAGTGTCAGGATAAAAGATCCCGGAGGGCCCGAGGATTCAAGGGAAAGGAGGCTGATAGGCCCTGCAGGTGGGGTAGCTGTCACTTTTAGAGTCCTCCAAGAGGGAATAGGCTGGCTCCTGTGAACCCCATGTCTGACAATGTCCCCTGCTTGGCTGAGTGTGAAGGAGGGGGGTGGGCCAAGCCTCACATAGACTTCTGCATTCCTCCACCTCAGGTCACCTGTCACTTTGACACTCAGCTGGTGCGGAATGCGGCCCTGCGGGAGGAGCTAGACCTGCTGCGCATTGAGAGGAGCCGCTATCTGAGTGTGGAGCGCAAACTGAAGAAGGTCAGTGAGAGGAGAGGGCCCTGACTGTGTCCTCCCCACTGCACCAGGACTCCAGCCCAAGCATGGCATAGCTCAGAGCCACAGGTGCTTAGCCTCGGGGCTGGGGACCTGGAACCTGCTGGAGGGGCCGCCCTGACAAAGCAGCCTCGATTGCATCTGTAGGAAGCTCGCCTGTCATTTTGACGTCATTGCCCAGGTTGGTGAGTGAAGCTGCAAGGTTGAAGAATCTGCCCACCCACCCTCCTTCCTTTCCTTCCCCCACTCCTTTTTAAAGTTTTGAAACAATTTCAAATGTACAGAAAAGGTGCAAGAATTGTACAGCAAACCTCTTCACCAAGATGATGGTTTGCCCGCGCTCGCTCACTATCTTTGCTGACAGTGATTCATGACTAAGATTGACGTCATGCTAAGTCCTTCAGTGTGCATTTCCTAAGACCATGCCATTTTCCAGAACACAAACACAGTGCATACACATACTGCAAGTTCCCTGCTTGTCCCAGTGACGTCCTTTGTAGCTAATTTGATTTTCCGGCTCCGGGCTCCAGCCCAGGCCCGCGTTGCGTTGGATTGTCCTGGCTGTGTTCATTTGGAATGCTGCCTTCGCTCTCCTTCGTCTCCACGACCTTGGCATTTTGGAGGCATCCAGGCCAGTTGTGTGGTGCTGCGTCTCTAGGGGCTTGTTGGACCTTCCTTCTTGGTTTGGTTCAGGGGCTACAGTTTAGGTGGAACACACTGCAGGGTCGCGTGCCTTCCACCGAGAGGCATCTGCTGTGGACTTGTCCCATAACGAGTGATGTTGTCTGCTGTCACCTGGTCGCTTTTCTGAGTAGGTGGTCCGAAACTCGGTGAGCATCCTGTCCCCACACGCTTTCACCATTTGAGTGTCCCTTAGTGGTGCTTGCCTGCGTAATCAGCACCACGGTGGCGCACAGTGGTGGCTTCCCTACTCTGTCCAATCTCTTCTGCTTTTCTTTTTTCGGGCTTTAAAACTTTCTATTTACGTATTTAAAAATTGTGCTTTCCAGTAATTGAAGTCATCTGAACAGAAAAAATGACACTCTGATTAAACTGCTTTTTACAGCTTGCAGGACACCTGGGCCAGCGTGGATCTTAATCCAGATGTCACCATCCTCCCACCCGATTTCTTCTTTCACCAACATGCAAGTTGTGTTCTTTCTCCGCCAGACAGGCGGGCAGAGGGAGAGGCAAGCGCGGCCTCTGTTGTCGGTGGTTCTGTTGCTTTGATGTGAGAAGGGGCAGCAGAGTCCTGTGCACTTGACCCAGCCTCTAAGCAGAGTCGTGTGCACTTGACCCAGCCTCTAAGCAGCGCAGTAAGAAGGCAGTGCTTGCAGAGCACCCGAAGCGCATCGGCGGGGCGCCTCACCACAGTTCTCCACGTGCTTCTCCCGCTCAGGCGTTGTTGTTGAAGGCAGAGGATTCTCTTGCGTTTCTGTCTGTCTCAGCTTCAGCTTACAGAATCTCTCCATCTCAGCCACATCGGGTTTGTCAGACACGGTCGCAGAGGAAGCGGAGCAAGTGGCACGAAGGAGAGAAGTGGCTGCTGCTGAGTGTCCTCTTCCACTTTTCCAAGACCACATTGTCCTTAAGGGAAAGTCCCTCCTTGCGTGTTGTCAGCGAGCATGTGTGCCTTCCACTCGTGCCGTTGAGTCCGATGTTCAGACTGTCCCAGATTGGCCAGCCGGTGCCCCTTCAAGTTGGCTCTGGGACCTTCCGGCAAGCCCTATCACTTTTTTTTTTGAGCACTTTCTTACTTTCTGGCCAGAAAATACAAGTCATCTTGTACTTCTGCCCCAAACTTGGAGTTCGTATTTCTCCAAGGAGTCCTGTTCTTTTCCAGTGGGGAGTAGGTGCTGGGAATCCAGCAGCCAGACACTGAGTCCTCATTGCTATGGGGGTGTCATTGCTTTGAAGCTCTTCCTCTTGAGAGAACCAGAAAACACATGCGTGTATTTTAAAATCAAATACGGTGAACCCCAAACTAGCATCACTGGAGTTTGACTGAACATCCCCCTCTTCATCTTTCTCTCTCTTCTCCCACAGTAGGAATCCTGGCTCCCACAGCATCAGTATATTTACCCGTTAGCTCAGGCATATAATATACACAAGAGAGTTTTAGAATCGCAACAACTGTGCTGCCTCCCACCCGACCCCAATCTGATAAGTAGGGGTCAGATTGGCTTGTAGTTTGTTTTCTCCTTGGAGTCTGTGGGCATTAATATATCTATTCAAATCATTGTATTCAGAAGTCACGAGGAACTGTTCTTATGTTTTGGTCTTCTGTGTGGTTAAGTTCATGTGAAATACAGTTAGGTTCATTTACTTCTGTTTGTATTCAAGTTTAGTTTTCTCTCCTCTCTTTGGTGATTTAGTTTCTTTCATGAACATATTAAATATTAACAACGCTTCCAAATCAAAACTATTTCATTTGGAAGTCTGAGGCAAGAGGATTTCAAGTTCAAGGTCAGCCTCAGGAACTTCGTGAGACCCTGTCTCAAAATTAAAAAATAAATAAGTAAATAAAAGACTATGGATATAGCTCAGTGGTAAGATGTCTCAGGTTCAGTCACTAATACAAACAAACAAATAAATAAATAAAAGGTATACCTGGGAAAAATCATTGCCTTGCCTACCTTGTTTCCCACCCAATCCTTGTGGGTTATATATTTCTTAGTTTCTGGTCTTCCATCCTGGGTTTCTTTTCACAAAAGTAAACGTGTGTCCTACTTGAATGTTTGCTTATATATCTGTATATCTACACATGTTCATGTACATATATGTATAAAAAGTATATGTATAAAAATTTCTTTTCTTCCTTCCTCTTGAAAGAATCCTTTTTGCTATAACACTGCAGACATATCTATGGAACTAGAAAATAGAAAAATAGAACAGTGTGTTCACAGGGTGTATTAGTCCATTTTCTGTTACTCTAACAAAATACCTGAGCCCTTTTATGAAGAAAAGAGGTTTATTCAGTTCACAGTTTTGAAGGCTGAAAGTCTAAACAGCACAGTGCTGAGTCTTGTAAGGGCCTCCTTGACTGGGTCATATCATGGCAGATGGCATCATGGTGGAACATGGGCAAGAGGGGGACATTATACGATGAGACAGGAAGACCAAGAGACAGGGAAGGAGCCAGATTTGCTTTCAAAAGAACTTAGGTTACCTTTCAGGGGCAGCACCTCCAGTGACCTAATCACCCTACACTAATCTCTTCCTCTCAAGGGTGTCACCATCTCCCATGCTCTCAACACACAAACTTTTGGGGGACAAATCACATCCAAGCATAGTGACAGAATTCACACAAGTTTCCAAACCCAGCCAGAAAGTTAGGTCGGTACTCTTAGGAGCATTTCTGGCTGGGCACTTTCCCTGAATGAGCTTTTTCCTGAGCTACTCTGCAACTCATCCATCAGATATTTCTTTTATTCCATGCCTCTCCAAGTCTTCTTCACAGGCAGCTGTTCACGAGGAATCTCTTGGCATCATGGGGGACTGTGACGGGGTTAGAAAAAGCAGCTCTCACTTCCTCTTCCTCTCTGGCAGGAGATCCACCTCCTGCGGCACATGGTCAGCGCCCTCATCGTCTCCTCCACCTCTGCCTACGCTGTCAGGTAGGGCCCGTGAGGCAGGAGGGTGGTGGGTGGGGGCCTAGATGACCTTTTCACAAGGCAGTGGTGGGAAGGTTGAGGACTCAAGAAACAGACCACCAGAGCCTAACTCCCCGCTGGCTACCAAGCACGTGGGGCAAGTGAATTAGAGCGAGAATCCTGTTCACCCTGTCTGTTGATGGCTTCTAGCACTGGGATGTAGAGAGACTTAAGAGGATGTACATACAGCACATGGGGCAGGGAGCCTGGACACAGGGGGCTCCCAGCAGGTGAGAACAATTAGATTATTCATCACTCTTGGTGCAAGGGACAGGATTCTCTCAGACAAAGGGGCAAAGGTTGTATGGAATGGAGCTGTGGAAGCTGGGGAGCTGGCTTCCCTTTCTGTCCCTGGGGCTCCTGGTCTCTGGCTCGCTCTTGCTCCATGTCCATGCCTTTCCCAGCTCCAGCCCTGTTCTCTTGCTCCAAGTGCCGACTTCCCTTCTGCTCAGGATCTGCATTCCACCCCATAACTTTTGCTTCCTCCTGGCGCCTGACATCACCACGTCCGTTAAAGGCCAGGTCTACTGGTGGTTTGTGCGATTTCTTCCCTTCCCTCCTCCTTTCTTTCAGATGCACACAACAGAACTCAGCATTTTCAAGTGTGCACCGTTTACCTCTGTAGTGTTGCACAACCACCACTCCTCCCAAGATGCAGCACACTCCGTCACCACAAAGGAGCCTCTGCTCCCTGTGGCTACCGGTCTCCCTCCGGGCTCTGTGGACTGGCCTATTCCAGACATTTCCTATAAAGGGAATCAGACAATACGCGGCCTTTGTGTCCGTATGCTTTCACTCGGTATAGAGCTTCTGAGGCTTGTCCACACCGCGCAGGCCTTCGCACTTCATCTGGCTCGTCCCGTGATTTCTATTTTGCCTGACCGTACTCAGTGGCTTCTGTTCACACACAGCTCTGGCTTCTCCACGACTCGACCCTGCCACAACCCCTGTGCTTTCTCTATCCCTCTGACTTTGGCTTCTTGTTCTTACCATTTCCCGATTTAAATTCTGAGGGGGGTTCTGATTGACCTGGTTCACAAGTGATAGCCCCATTAACGCCCTCCATGCATTATCAGGAAGGGGACTCTGCCACTCTCTTTCAGCTACCTGAAGTGGGTGCCCTGGTTGGGCGCAAGCACAGGGTAGTTTCAGCTCAAAGGCAGGGGCGGGTGACATGGCCCACACTTCTGTCACACACCAGCTCATGTCTCTGGCACTCCCCTGTCCCTCTCTGAGCCTGTTTCCTTCATTGTGACATGGGGGTCACAATAGTGTCTGCCTCCCTGGGCTGCTGTTGTAAGGTAAAGCCCTGAAGGCCTGGCTCTCAGGAAGTTGTCTGTCCTTCTTCCCGTCTTTGGGTTGGCATGGTACCCCAGGAACTGGAAGAGCTTCACTCCCAAACCCTGAGGAGCTGCCACCAGGGGTTGGGCTGTTACTGGGGTCCAGGTTGTCGGGGAGGCTGCTCGCCCAGGAGGAGTGGCCTTAACCTAAAGGAATCTAAACCCAGCAAGAAGGGGAGCTGTGGGTAGAGGCCATCAAAGTCGGCCAGGGTATGGAGGTGCGAGCTAGAATGGTCAATGGGCAGGGCCCTCAGGAGACAGGCCTACCATGTCCCACCCCAGTGACCCTGTGACCTTGCTGTAGACTTGGCTTCACTATGTCAAAAGCAGAAAAGCTGTGTTTATAAGCCAGCACGACAGGGGATGTGCAGTGAGTGGAGCTTCTAGGGTGTCCCCAATATCTTAATGGGGTGTGTGCTCAAGTGGTAGTGATGTCACCTACCTAATTTTACCATGCCCTGAGCTGTCCAAACCTCTTATATTTCCAGCCACACAGCCCCCCAATTCTCGTAGAGTTACCTTATCACCTGGGTCCACATTTTGGAGCTTAGGTATAACCTTTCACTGGTCCTCATCACTTCATTATTATGCCTGTTCCAGGGTGCATAGTAAGGTCTGGCCTCCAGGATGCCACATGTGTGTGCATGCAGCAGTGTGGTCACTGTGAGGCTGTAAGACCGCCCAAGGTCTAGCACCCCTGCCCTGACTCTGCCCCAACCCCACCCCGACCCGGCTCTGGGAGGATAATGGCTCCATCCCTGTGACCCCAGGTTGACCCCGGCCAATCGCAGTGACCCCAGCTAACTCCACCCATCCCCACGATTCCCCCCACCCCAGAGCTCAATCCAATCTCCCATCTACTGATCCTTGCTGATCTCTTTGACAGAGAGGAGGCAAAGGCCAAAATGGGCCTGCTTCGTGAGAGGACGGAGAAGGAGGTGGCCCAGAACGACACGGAGGCGCAGACCTTGCAGCGGCAGATCTCGCACTTGGAGCAGCTGCACCGGTTCCTCAAGCTCAAGAACGACGACCGGCAGCCGGACCCCATGGTCTTGCAGAAGCGGGAGCAGCGAGGTGAGGCCCGGGTGGCTGTGGCGTCCAGGGCCGGTGGAGGTGGGCATGGCTGACCCCCGCGCCCTGCTGTGTCTTGCGCAGCCCGCGAGGTGGCCGAGGGACTCCGGAAGACCTCCCAGGAGAAGCTGGTGCTGCGCTATGAGGACGCCCTGAGTAAACTGTCCCAGATGACCGGCGAGAGCGACCCGGACCTGTTGGTGCAGAAGTACCTGGAGAGTGAGTGGCCCTGGGCAGAGGGTGAGGGCCCGGGAAGCCCAGCAACCCCTGCCTACGGTGCAGACTCCTGGGTCGGGGGCTCTAGACTTCGCCGCCCTGGCCTGGGGACTGCTTCACCTGCACAGGAACAAGGACTCGGGGTGGGACATGCCACCTGCATCCACTTGCTAAGACCATGGCCTGTTTTTGTCCACCTCCTCTGGCCCATGGGCTCTGCTCCCTGAACATTCTCTCTCCCACCCTTCCCTCTGGTTTTCCGTTGCCCTCTGACTGGAATCTGTTTGTTTCTTTGTTTCTCCACCTCCCCTCTCTCCCTCCCTGGCTTTGGTGCGCTCTCTGAATCTTCCCAATTCTCTTTCCCTGCTTCTGTTTCTCCGGGTCTTTGTTTCCCTCTTTTCTCAAAATTGCGCATTTCTCTGTGCCTCTGCATCTCTGTCTCGGTGTCTCTGTGTCTCTTTGTGACTTTCTCTTTGTCACTGTCTCCTTCACTCTGATTTGCTCTGTATTTCTGTGTCACTCTGTCTTCATCTGCTGATATCGTTCTAATGGTCTCTCTACCTTGGTCTTGGTGTGGTCTTTTTATTTTCTGAGTGATCTTTCTTAAATATCTCTTTCTCTGCTCTTCTGTGATCTCTGTTTTTCTGTCTGCATGTCTGTCTGTCTCTCTGTGGACCCCACCTTTCCCCGACTTCCCTAGTTGAGGAGCGCAACTTTGCCGAGTTTAACTTCATCAATGAGCAGAACTGGGAAATGCAGCATCTTGAAGAAGAGATCAAAGAGGTGGGTGAGATGCTCCCCACTCCTTCCCTGTCTCATGGCTCCCTCTGGACCCCTTTTCCCTGTTCTCCTGGTCCCCAAGCATCCCTCCCCGACTCCTGAAGCCCTGCCCAGCGTTCAGGTCCTGTCCCTCTAGCTGCAGGAGGCCTTGGAACGCGAGCGCTGCAGCGGGAACACCCGGCAGGACCAGCAGGAGCAGCAGCAGGTGACCTTGCAGCAGCGCCTGGAGAAAGCGCGCTCAGAGTCCGACCAGGTCGAGGCCCGATTGCAGGACCTGCGGGGTCAGCTGGAGAAGCTCAAGGCCGGTGAGCGCCTGGGCCAGCCCGGTTCCCAGCCCCAGCTTCATCCGGAAGGGCACAGTCTGCTGGCAGAGGGTCCAGATGGGCTGGCACTTGGAGGCAGTCCATGGCCGATTTTGTACACTTGCCTATCAATCCATCTCATATCCATCTCCGTCCATCAAGGGTCCACCTGTCAGGCTGTCCAGCCAGCCAACCAGCCAACTGTCCCATACCTATCTATCATTCATCCAGTATTCATCTGTATATCTGTATCCACTTGTCCATCTGTCTGTCCATAAATGGACAGACAGGAGTGGGATTATTGGGTCATAGGGCAGGCAGATATTGAGATTGAAAATGCCACCGGTTCTCCAAGCTGGTGCCGCATTTCACGTCTACCACATGAGGGCGTGAGAGAGCTCCAGACGCCCCACAGTCTCACCACCACCTTGCTGTTGGATGATGTGAGCTGTCCTAATGTGCCTGCAGCACTATCTCTATTAATTTGATTTGCCTGATGACTAATTACATAGGGCACCCTATTGGCCACGTGGATGACTTTATGATATTCCTGTTCCATCTTGTGCGTTGAAAAGAAATTAAGGTGCTTGTCTTGCTAAAACTGAGTTGCATGAGTTCATTGTATGTTCTGAATACTGGTCTTTTTTCCCCACATTTTTATTGGTGCATTATTATTGTATGTGATGATGGGATTTATTGTTTCATATTGATAAATCCACACAATATAACAATATAATTTGGCCAATGTCCCTCGCCAGCACTTCCCCTTCCTCTCAAACCTTGGTCCCTTTTCTCTCCTCCTCATCGCCCTTTGATTGTCATGAGCTCCCCCACCTTTCTCCCCCTTTTTCCTCTCTACCGTCCACACATGAGAGAAGACATGTGACCCTCGATCTTCTGAGTTTGGCTTATTTTGCTTAATGGTCTCAAGTTCCATCCATTTTCCTCCAAATACCATATTTTCATTTTTATTTATGGCTGAACAAAACTCCATCATGTATATCCGGTGATGGACGTGTAGGCTGGTTCCACAATTTGACGACTGTGAATTGTGCTGCTATAAACATGGGTATGCATGTGTTGCTACAGTTAAGATGACTTCAGTTCTTCAGGATAAAGGCCGAGGAGTGGAATAGCTGGGTCAAACTGTGACTCCACACCTAGTCTTTTGAGGAACCTCCATGCTGATTTCCATAGTGTTGTACTAATTCACAATCCCACGAGAGGGTAAAAGTGTTCCTTTTTCATGTTTTCTCCCATATTATAGTTGACCTTTTCACTGTCTTGTGATAAACCTAAACTTATTTTTCAGCTTTGATGATATCTAGTTTCTCAACTTTTCTTTCTGTAGTTAGTGACTCTGGCATGCCTGAGAAGTCTTGGCTTGCTCTGAGGTTACAAAGGTGTTCTCCTCTGTTTTCTAGGAGAACTTTATTGTTTTAGCTTCCATATTGCAAAGTAATGTGCAGGTGTAGTGTGGGGCAGGAACCTAGAGCTTCATTTGCTAAAATGGCCCCCCGAGGGCATCCAGCTGTCCTCTCTCCATCCTTCTATGTTATTTTCGGGGAAGTGGCCATGTCGCCATTCAGAACCCTCAGGAGCCAGGCTACTCTGGCTTCAAATCAGCGCTACCACTTGTAAACCTCGGCGTGTGGTTCCTCTCTCTGAGCCTCTCTGGAAATGGGGGCAACAGTGCCTCTTTATAGTGTTGTCATGGGAACCAGATGTGATGGCCATGGAAGACCACGGAAGGAGACAGACAGAAAGGTGGTGGTGGGGAGCGAGCAGGAGAGCACCGTGGGGTACACAGTAGGAGCTCAGTTATGTCGCCTTTTGCTTGGAGTTTGCACACGCATACACATATGCTCTCAGGCGGCTTGCGCATTCGGGTTGGCCATTTTTACGTACATGGTGGACTCTCCGTGTGATACTGTGCTACTTTGCTTCTTATCAACTCAGCAGTATCTTGGTGCCATTTCAGTAATAAAAATATATTAATATAGGGTGATGTGGTAATATGGTAATAAAAATATAGTGGAATAGTAGTGCTACTCACTCTTGGCCTTGGTGTATTGCATCCTGTAACAACATCACTAGGGTTTTTAGTTTGCTAGGGTTGCCATAGCAAAATACCACAAACAGGATGGCTTCAGCCACAGAAGTGTGATTGACCGTCTGAAGGCGGAAGTGAGAAATTGAGCTGTCAGCAGGGCTGGTTCCTCCTGGGAGCTGTGGAGGAAGGCTCTGTGGCAGGCAGTTCTGCTGGGTGGGAGACCCTCTTTTTCCTGTGTCTCGTCAAGCTCTCTCCTCTCTGCATGACTCGGCCCACATTCCCCCTTTTTGTTTTGTAAGGACTCAGTCGTGTCGGTGTGGAGGCCCACCCACCGCACTCAGTTTTGACCTCATCTTATACCAACTAAGTACCCTATTTCCAAACAGAGTCATATTTTGAGGTACTGGGAAGATAGGGCTCCAACACATGAATTTTGGGGCTGGGGAGGGGGACACAGTTCAACCCCTAGTGATGTGAGTGCCCCAGAGTTATCCACTTATTTATCCAATTGTTTGCTGCTATCAGCTCTGTAAGAGGTTGAACACAACTCAAACGGAGAATGTTACATATATTTAAAGAAGATGCAGACATGCAACGAAACTGTGTAAAACGTGAGCAGGAGACTGGTGGGCCCAGGATCTGGGATGATCGTGCGAGTGAGGGGAGGCCGAGGACTGGGGGTAAGGCAGTAGGCAGGGCCTTTTGTGAAGGTCATGGGTGCCCCCTTACTTGATTAACTACTAAAACAAGTGCGGCCAGGACAATGACCAGGGCCAGTGGAGGACATCGCTAATCTGGTCGTGTGCAACTGGGGGTCTAATGTTAGGAAAAACAAAAGAAAACAGCCCGCGGCTGCTGGGCCCATCCCTCCAGACCCGGAGTGCAAGGCTGGGGGGTTTGTTTCTAGCTAAGGCCAGGCCCTGGTCAGCTTTGCCCTGGTCCTGAGTCTTGAGGTTGGGTTGCGGCAGAGCTGGGCTGTCAGAGCTGAGGTGGACCCTTGCAGTCGGTAGCCTGGACTGCTGTCGCCACAGCATGCAGGGAGAGGGCTGGCATCTGGTGGGCCGTGCTGGATCGGTGATGGTAGTTCCCTTCCTGATCTCAGATATCCAGCTCCTCTTCACCAATGCTCGTTGTGACAGCAGTGTCATCGATGACCTCCTTGGGGTCAAGACCCATATGCGGGATCGGGACATCGGCCTTTTCCTGAGCATCATCGAGAAGCGGCTTGTGCAGCTCCTGACAGTGCAGGCCTTTCTAGATACCCAGGTGGGACAGGGCAGGGACAGGGCCCTGGCGCTGGCCTGTGGCCAGGCCTGAGCTGACCCCTGGCTCCCATGCTGCAGAACTACACCTCCTTGCCTGATGCTGCCCTCCTGGTGCTGGGCCAGACCTATGAGGATCTTCCCAGGAAGACGGCGCCGCTCCAGCCCCCTGACAATCTGTGAGGCCTGGGGCACGGAGAGGGGGGAGGCAGGTCTAGATGGTGGGGATGGCCCTGGGGAGGGTAAAAGATGAAGTGGGACTCTAGGGGTCTTGGTGGGAAGATGAGACCATGGGGGACCCAATGGGGAGAAGGCCGATGATCTCTAGTAAAGGCAGGGAGGTGCCACTGGCCTTCTGTGCTCATGAGTCTAGACTTTTCCTGCATTGCCCCCCACGCTAGAGATGACCCCCCAGGTTTTGTGGCCAAAGACGACTATCCCATGAGTAAGGAGGAGCTGCTGGGCCAAGTGATGAAGGCGGTGAGAGCCGGGCTCTTGGGGCTATGGCAAGGGCCTTGGCCATACTTTGGGAACCTAACTGTCCTCCCCACTCCAGGTGGCGGTTCAGGAGCAGGCCCAGGAGCAGAACCAGAAGGAGATGGCGGAGGCGATGGGGAAGGCGGAGAGCGCCCCGAGCCTGGGCTTCTCCAGCAGCAGAGTGAACAGTGCAGGACCTGCCCTGGGGGCCACCAGCAGGATCCCTGGGATCCCTGGGTCCATCCTGAGCCACAGGACTTCCAGGGAACCTGGCACTGGCTCCATGAGCCGTGTCACTTTTGGCATCCCCACCTCCAGCATAGGCCAGATGTCCAGCCGGGTCACCTTTGGGGATCACCGCTCCAGTGCAGGCCACGTAACCTTCGGCTCCACTAATCCCAATGGGATACTGGGGTCCAGCCGGAGCTCAAGTGGGGGCCGTGTGACCTTCAGATCTGTGAGTTCCAGCAGCAACCTGGGGTCCACTGGCTATATGGAGTCCAGCAAAGGCCAAGATAGCGTTGGAGGTGGCACAGCAAGCAGAGGCGTAGGGTCGGCGTCCAGTGGGGGCCCTAGCTCCAGCAGGGGCCGTGTCTCCAGCACTGGCGGTGCCTCCTCTGCCAGCAAAGACTCCCGGTGCTACTACTAGGGTGTCCAGCCCCACCCGCCCCTGCTCTTTGCAGGCTTTCTTGGTGTCCATCTCCCTCTGCCCCGGGGCTCTCCGTCTCTCTCCCAGCACAGGCCTTGTCTCTTTGCCCCTCCCCATCTCTTTCCATCTGTCCATCATTGCTTGGCCCTAACCCTCCATTGTCCCTGCTCCTGCTCTGCTCCTCTATCTCCAGCTCCCGCTCCTCATCTCATCTCCCTCGTGTCCCTGTCTTTACAGATCCTTATTCCTCACTCCCCAAGAGCCTACTGACCAGATGAGCTGTGACCATAGGAAATAAAGGTCTGGAGCTCAACTCTTACTCAAGCCTGATTACAAGTGTGTATGTGTGTGAGAACAAGCTTGAGACATGGCTGTTTCCTTTACCACAAGTCCAGGGGAAAATTCGTGACCTTGTTCCTGTTTTCCTGTCACACTCATTTATTCATTTGAGACTGACTCATTTCTGGCTCTGATGTGAAGTGTATCAGTCAGTATAGGCTGGGTTATGCTGCATAACAAACAACCCCAGAATCAGTAGCCCTAATTCAGCAAAGGTTTCTTTCTCTCCATTGTGGCTGCTCTATGTGGGTCAGCCAAGAGCTCTGCTCCAGGTGCCCTGGGCTGATGGAACCAACCCTTGCTAGAGACGTGCCAGTCTCCTTCAGGCCTGGGAAACAAAAAAAAATGAAAAAGTAGGCCATGACTCTCAGAATTTTTACTAAGGATATGACACATCCACCTTAACTCAAGTTTATCAGCCAGCACAGCTCATCTGACCATACCTCGCTTCAAAGAGTGGGAGCAGGGTAGTCTTCCTGCGTGTCTGAAAGGTGGGCGAGGAAGGGATATTCGCAGACAGGCTTAATGCCAGCTGCAGGGTCACAGAGGTAAAGCAGAGCCTCCTCCCTTTGCTGTGGGCTGGGCTCAGGAATCAGGAGCTTAGGCCACTGTGGATGTCTTGCCTGTACTCATGTCAAATGCCCTGTCAAAACCTCATCTAAGCCAATCCAAACAGGTAGTCCACACACCCTCTCCTGAGTCTCATTTCCTCCAGGAAGGGCGATGATAGGGTGTACTTCAGAGGGGGGTGCGTGTAATAAAATGAACCAATACATGTCAAGTGGGGAGCAGAGTGAAAACTCAAAAATATCTGTGATCGTAAGCACAGTTGTCCCTTGGTATCCATAGGAGATTGGTTCTAGGAGCCCCATGAACACCAAGTCCCTTCTATATAAACGGCACAGTTACATGCGCCCTCCCTCCCATGTACTCATCTCTAGATCATGCCTGCTGCGTTCTCATACTGCATTGGTGAATAATGACAGGAAGAATATCTGAATATGTTCAGTATAGGTGCAATTCGTGTTTTAAAACTATCTTAGAGCTGCACTTGCTGTAGAACCCATGGATTCTGCACACCCAGGGCTAAATGATGAGGATAAAAAGGAGCAGGGGCTGGGGGTGTGGCTTGGTGCTAGAATCTTTTTCTTTTTTTTTTATTAGATGGATATAGAGATACAGTTGAGGGGGAAA